>PVKE010016511.1:0-31928 GCA_004027555.1 Craseonycteris thonglongyai | reverse complement strand
TGTAAAGGCCTTAATTCCTCCTTCATATCTAAAGGTTAATTTTGCTGGATAGTTAATTCTTGGCTGGAAATTTCTCTCTTTTAATATTTTGAAGATTGGGCTCCACTCCCTCCTGGCTTGCAGAGTTTCTGCTGATAAGTCTGGTGACAGCCTGATAGGTTTTCCTTTGAAAGTTATGTTTTGTTTTTCCCTGGCAGCCCTGAGGATTTTTTCTTTGTCATTGATTTTTGTCATCTTCAGAACAATGTGCCTTGGAAAAGATCTGCTAGGGTCTAGGTAGTTAGGGCTTCTGTTTTCCTCTTGGATTTGGGGCTGTAATTCCTTCCACAGGTTAGGGAAATTTTCATCCACTATTTGTTTTAGTAGACTCTGAGAAGATTTCATCTCGCTACCTTCTGGAAGCCCTATTATTCTAATATTGTTCTTTCTGATGGAGTCAGAAAGTTCTTGTAGGGCTCTTTCATTTCTCTTGGTTTTCCTTTCCCTTTCTTCTTCTCTCTGTGACATTTCCATGTTTGTATCTTCCATTTCACTCATCCTTTCCTCTAGCTGGTCAGCCCTGTTTCCTATGCTGGTCAGTTCTTTTTTCAGCTCTCCCATGATGCCTTTCATTTCAAGGAGTTCCTTTTGGTTCTGCTCTAGCTTCTCAATTTTGTTGGTAAAGTACTCATTTTGCTCAGTAAATTTCTTGTTGAGGTCATTTAACTGTGTCTGTATACCTTGCCAGCATTGAGTGAGCTCTCTGAGTGTCTTGATTAATGCAGACCTGAATTCTGTTTCACTTAGATTTGATTCCAAGTGTGCAAGGTCCTTTCCTAAAGACTGCCCCTGATCTTCTGGAGGGTCTTTGGATTCTGAGGTGTGCATTGTGTTTGATGTGGTTCTTTTTGCTTTACGCATGAGTCTGTTTTCCCTCTGGGGGTTTGTCGATCAGATGGGCTTCTCTTTATTTTTTCTTTTTGACTCAGTTGTGGGAGAAGGAGATTTTGGGAGAGGTTTGGGGGAAGCAGACAGCTTCTGTGTCCTGGGGCACTTCAGGTTGCTGTCTTAGCTGTTAGATAGCAGGGTATTAAAGGTGTAGTCAGGGGTGGGGGCATATGAGTAGGAGCTAGGGCGGGCCTGAGACACAATAGCAGATTCCTCTTTCAGCAGGAGGGCTGGTGTTTCAGTGCGGGCGGGGCGCAGGAGCTCTGGTCTTTCCTCCTCCTGGCTGCCCCTCCTTCAATCGTATCTGTAAGCCATGCCCGCAGGGCAGCACTTGGATGGGCTGGGGCTTGGCAGAGGCCCCGGTAGGCCGTGCAGTCCCGTGCACAGGCAATGACACCACGGCAACCTGGTCAGCAGCCCAGTTGCGCTCGCGGGTTTCAATGCCCCAGAGGCCCGGTGGGCAGGACGTCAAAAGCCCAGCTGCGTGCTCGGGAGCAGGCAGCAGTGCCACAGGAGCCAGGTGGGCAGGATGCCAAAAGCCGGTCTTGCGCGCAGGCAGCGGCGCTGCAGCGGCCTGGCAAGCAGGGCGCCAAAAGCCCGACAGCAAGCTGGTGAGCAGGCAGCGGTGCCACGGCGGCCTGGTGGGTGGGGCGCCAAAAGCCCAGCTGCGCACTTGCGCGTCGGCAGTGGCGCCGCAGCAGCCTGGTGAGCGGGGCACCAAAAGCCCAATTGCACGCTGGCAAGCAAGCAGCGGCGCCGTGGCGGCTCGGTGGGTGGGGCGCCGAAAGCGCAGTTGCGCGCTGGCAGGGGCGCCTTGCTGGCCTGGTGGGTGAGGCGCCGAAAGCCCAGGTGCATGCACGCAGCGGTGCCGCAGTGGCCCGGTGGGCGAAGCGCCAAAAGCCCTGTGCGCATAGGCCGTAGCTCGGGCAGCAGCCTCTCTACGCCCCCGGCTCTGTTGAGACTGCTGGATTCACTCCAAGCACGTCCAATGCAGCTATGCCCACTCAAGCCCCAGCCCTCACTCCAAGAGCCCTGTCCTCAGAAGGCGCTCCCTCACAGTCAATCTCCTCCGTAAATCAGGGGTGCTGAGCTGCTGTGGGCTGGTGCCCTGCTCTCACCCCACCTGTCGGGAAGTGCCGCCGCCCTGCTCCACTGTCCCTGTTCCCCTTTAGGCTCTGTGATCTGATTAGGGCACTGTGTGCTGTCCCTTGAGCTCGGATGTTAAATTGTCCACAGTCTTGTGGGGCTTCCACGCTCCCTAGGTCTCGGTTTCCAGCCCGCCCTCGATCCAGCTCCACTGTGACCGTAGTCCCCCAATCCCCTTTGTGTTTGCCAGCCCCGGGCCGCGCTCTGAGTCTCTGTCCCCGAACCGCTGCTTCCCTTTCCCTCTCCCGCTCTCCCCTTTTTTCTCTAACCTTTGGGTGTTGTTCCGCGTTGTGTGGTTCTCTTAGTTGAGGTTTCTTCTCAGGGTTTCCCCTGTGGATTCCCCTCTGTTCACAAGGCCCTTCCCAGGCAGTTATCGGTGTTCTCCTCTCATGCCGCCATCTTTGATCTCCTTTTCTTGTCTTTTCCAAGCAGATTTTTATATCACAGAAAGTGTAGACTATCTTTAAATTTTATTTTTCTCAAAGTTCTCACCAAGGCATTTTGAATATATAACATGTATGTGTTGGGCAAATTAATGAATAATAAATTGAACTATTTTAAAATGAGCTTTTATGAAGGGTCTCATATAAATGTTTAAATTTGATGAATCTATGTAATATCTAATAACAGCATCAGAAATACCACTGAATTACAATAGTGTTGTAGTATCATCTATTCTAATTCTCATTTGCAGGTGGAAAAACTGCATAGATAAATGACTCACCTTGTAAAACTTAATGATCAGGCCAGAGAGGTAACTGGCTATTTCTACTCATAGTTCCTAGTTTCCACCTCTCAGTATACTTCCCCCATTTGTTAAATGTTACCAATGAAAAGATATACTGATCTAAAATAAATAAGAGGTCACATTAATTTTGCTAGAGGGGCAATATGTAACATGCTTGGTGGGATTAAACTCATGATTGAGAGGCATACAGATTGGAGATTAAGAGCTGGATTGGCCATTCCTTAGATTGAAGAACTTAGATGAGTACCCTTAATTCCAAGCTTTGTTTACTTATCTGTAAAATGGGACTAATAATTGTGCTTTCCTCAAAGCACCTAACACATCTGATATATTTTGCATAGCATATACAAATCTGTTAGTAAATATCATCTATAATTACTAACACTCTGGGGCTTTAAAATTTAAAAGAATTTTTATAGTAATCTAATGTGTTTTACAAATACTACATCTGTATTCCAGTTCATGCATTTTATGAGTTATTTTAAGAAATGTGTATCTTCCTACTCTGTCAATGTTCCCAGGAAAATTTCTTTTAATCAGTGTTTTTCTAAATTACCTAGAGAAAAAAAGAATGTTCTTTTGAATTTTCAGTTTAGATAGAGACTTGTTTTCATTTTTAGAATGCTCATGATCGTCATCTAAAAATAGATTGTGAACATCCTTAATATTACTTTATAGTTCTAGTCATATATCTCCTTAAAGAACTACCTTTTTATTAATATTTCAGAAATTGAAATGATGAAAACTAATACTGAGATAAATTGCTTATTTTATTCTTATGTAGCATAATATTTTATAGCTACTTATTTTAAAACCAAGGGCTGAATATACAATTTACATGAGAATAAAATTATAGATTGCTTTTATTAATTTCATATCTTATCTGTTTTAATTTCAGCCTACCCTCTTTTTTCAGATAATTGGAAAAAATAACTTTCTGGAAAATGAGGTACGTAACATAATTTTTTTTAAACCTTTGCTATTATCTAAGATCAAACTAGCACAAATGCCTTTTCTTGGTCACAAGCAGGTTTGAAGTATGGCTGTACCAGGGCAAACTCCGAGTACCTACTCTACATAAATTAATCTCCCAAAGGAAAATGCATTATGCTTATAATTGAAGTTATCATTTCTAATACCACCATTAATTCTGATTGAATCTTAAATTTGTGTTGGGATCATTTATTTGAAGACACTATATCTCTTAAAAATTCATGTCAAGTACACCTTATAAAGGTTAATCTCTAGTCTTGAAGCTATTTTTTAGGCTTTGGCACCCAGAGAAGGTCAGATTATGAATCTATGCAAAAATAAGAGGCTATTTTTTTCTGATGGGTTAAGAGAGAACTATTTTACAGAAAGTAGGGATTGGCAATTTAACTTAAGTGTTTTATTTTTTAAATATAAAGAGTTAGATGTGTTCACAATATGATCCACCTTTTTCCACCTCATCATTTTCATTTTGTTAAATTTGAATTTTCACTTTAAGCTGTTTTCTCTAGTATTTTTTTTAGATTTATTTTTATTTTTTTTGACAGAGAGAGAGAGATACAGAGACAGAGACAGAGGGTGGGAGGACCCAGAACAGTCTCCATAGTTGCACATTTTTTGTTTTCCACATAGTTTCATTCTACAGGTGGGAGAGGGGCTGCACAGGGCAGGAACTGGGCTGGGGTCTCATCCTGGTGAGAACTGAACTGGGGGCACTCCCCAGTTCAGCATATGGGTCTGCACAGGCCGGGACTGGGATTTGATCCTCGGTCCCTGGGGCTGCAAAGTGAGCACTTAACCCACTGAGCCATCCAGCTTCCCTTTATCCTTTCAATCTTAAATGCTGTCTATGTCTTCTCAAACATAACTACAGAAGGTATGGAAGGCATCTACATCTTTCTGTTCTCCCTAACATTGCTTTAATGCAAGCAACAGCTGCCTAGCAATTAGATTGAACCACATGAAACTGGCATTTGTGTCAGATAAAAATACCCATATGGTCACAATTCATGGATTGCAACCTAAATCATTTTTCTTTCTTTTTTTAAAATCCATTTGTTTCAGACTTTAGTAGGAGAAAAAATGGAAAAGCACAAGTCTAATCATATTTTACTCTTATTAACTTCCTTCAATGGTTTTAATGCCCAAATTTCTTTCCATGACCTACCTACAAGGTCTTGCATGAGCTAGTCTCTATTGATTTCTTTAGTATCATTTTTTGCAACTTTCTACCCTTGAAATTTTTATCTTCTTATTTCTGATATTCTATATGTATTGTTTCTTCTACTTAGTCTAGCTACACTACCTCTTTTCTTGGCTGAACCCAATTCATCTTTTAGATTTCAATGTTTCCAACACTTTTTGTAACAGCTCCCTCATCCTGCTCACAGGTCTGAGTTAGAAGCTTTCTTACATGCTTCTATAGCACTCACCACACTGTGTTTAATTTCATATTTACTTTTTCATCTACTTCACTTAATATGCTCCATGAGGGCAAGAATTATATCTTCCAGTTCATCGCTGGGCTTCCAGTACTAATGTGCTACAGGTATTCCATATATTCTTGGGCAAGTTACTTAATCTTTTAAGATGGCCTCAGTTTCCACATATCAGAGATGAGGATAACTTCATAGGGAGGTAGTGAGAATTGCATGACAACACCTGTGTAATAGAACATTTTGGCAGGCTATATTATTTTAGATCTTTGTACTTTCCCTCCCCATCCACTTCCTTAGTATTTGTTTCCTTTCATTTGCAAGCTTTACTTTCTCACTGGTAGAGGAAGGATTTGGTGCATGATATAAGGAGAACAAAGAATGATGGGGAAAAAATGGAGTCATTTTTTCAGTCCCTTTGCCAATTCACATCCCTGACACTGGGTTTAGGCAAATGTAGGGAGAGACACAGAAGTGGTGGGACTCTTCAGGGCTACACTGTATCTAGGTGATAAACTGGGCAGAGTTTGGAAAGAGACCTTGTGGCCCTCTTGCACGGGATCCAGTATTTTGTGACTCTCTGAGGTTTGGGACTTTGAGTTTGCCAGGCTCAGGTTTCAGGGGTTTAGTGTGAGATTACACCTGGCACTAAGAAAGGCCTCATTTATCTCATGAGAATAAAGTACAGTAAACATAACATGCCAGCCTTTGCAGAGACCGCAACTAGATGGACTAATCTCCAAGGGGCTTTGCTTTTATGGATCTTCATGTTTGTGTTCTTCTGTTAATGGCACTCCAAGACATTCCCAGGATTGTTTTTCTTTTGTCTTCTCCCTTCACTTACTGATAGCTGTTCCACTCATCCTCTGTTCTATATGTTCTTTATTTATGTCAAAGCTTTTATATCTATTCAAGTATCTATTAATAGCTTAAATTATCTTCATTTTACATTGGAGGATAAGAATAAGTAGAAAACCAGTTCATCATTTGACTGTGAACTTATTTTCTGATCCTGTGTCTCTGCAAATATTATTATATTTACTCATCTATTCATTCAATTATTTAATTCAACAGATAGTCACTGAACATCTCCTACATTTTAGTCACCCTTCTCAGTACTACTAATAAATAATACCTAGATGCCATGAACATAAATGGTCCTGCCCTCAAGATATTCAGAGTCTAGCAACATTCAAACTATTGTAATTTAATATTGGAAATGGAATGAAGACTGAGACTGTGGTAAGAATCAGCAAAGCAATAAATAAGAACACTAAAGCCTATTTTCAGGGCTTTTTCAGACAGCTCTGTGCTTTCATTCTGCCCCTTAATTGGTCACTGACTTTTTTGTTGTCTGACCTCTAAGTACATTATCTATTTCTTTGTACGTTTTCTCCCACTACACTACTCCCTCCTGTGTTCCATTGCCATATAGATCTGCTCTGTTTCCCAAAGTTATGGGTAGTTGATCTATGAAGTTAATGTATGGGCTGGGGAGTGCTCATGAATGAATATATATTGTGTCCAGGTATTATGCTTGCATTTCAGAGGAAGTTTCTGCCATCCTAACACCCTTTACAAAGCACCTCTGAGGATGCTTTCAAACTTTTTTTTCAGGCTAATGGTTAAGAAATTTGATCAAGGGGAAATATCTAAGTGCTTTCCAAATCTCACCATTCTATGTGGTTAATTGGTAAATACCCTCTTACAACCCCAATCAAAACAGACAGAAGCCAGAATTATTTCTGTTTTTATGCCAACTGTTGTATATGTCCTTTATTCTTTTTTTTCATTGTTCAATTTATTGGAGTGGCATTGGTTAGTAAACATTACATAGGATTCATGTGTACAATTGTATAGTACATTGTCAATGTGTTGTTACATTATTGTTCACCACCCAGAGTCAGTTTTCTTTCCATCACAATCCCTCCTCTCCCTTCCCCTGCCCCTTACCCTCAGGCAACCACTAAACTATTGACTGTGTCCATGAGGTTTTGTTGACTTCACTCATATGTGGAATATAGAACTTTATCCTCTAAAAAAAATAAAATAAAATAAAACAGTATGAACCTAAAGTATTTTGAGATTAATTATTTCCACATTATGCTCATTAAAAGTTAAACTGAGCTCTTTCTTGTGTTTGACTTTACAAAGAAGGAATCCTGGGTAAAATGTTTCAGTAGGATCAGAACCATCATCACTGAATAGCTGTTTAAGTACAAAGATGCAACCCAATTACAACACAGCATTATTTATCATCAGGCTGTTACTGTGTTCCCCTTAGCATTATTTCATCTTAAATATCAGTGCATTTACTGGCTTGGACCCTAAGATTCACCACAGTGGGAGATATTGCTTTGAGGGCAGAACCCGCCTTCAAACACAACAGCAGCCTTAAATTTAGTGTTGCCCAGTTGTCATTCTCCTATCATAGACCTTTTACAAAAGGCTTGGGGTTTGCCTTTCATTACATATGCATAACTTCCATTAGTTTTAATCACATGCTCCATTTTAGAGCTGTTTTAGCCCCTCCGGTTTAATGGGTGTTTAAACAGTTTTTAATGCATTATATGTACTTATTTTTAAACAAGTATTATAAGCCCAATTGCCTGGAATGAATACAAAGTCCATCAGGTGAATGCAGATTTATAATTGTTTTTAAAGCATATATTATTTACTTGACCAACCATGACAGCCCTGTTGGAGTCATTCCAGCTGAGAGTTGAAATACATGTATATGTCAATAGCAAATAAACCTTCATGAAATCTTTTAGTGAGGTTCTCCCAGTTAAGCTTAAAGCTGATCTGGCTAATCATTTTCTCTCAATTTCTCTTTCCACAAAATCTCAAAATAATATTTGCTGTTTTTAGCTTGCATTATCATATTATCTCTGAACTAGATGAAAGCAATGCAAAGCCCAATTCAATTCAAATAAACTCAACAAATTCAACAAGATATACAGTGTATATGTAGCAGTAGACCCTGAAACTGAAAATAAAGCCCAGTTCTCAAGATATATAATTGACCTACAGAAATAGCAGAATTTAACAAATTATTATGTTTTTATTTTTGTAATATCTTTACTTTTTACCATAATATATTGACTGTATAATAAGACACTGAAATTTATTTCTTTTAGCATTTAAAGCTCAAGGCAGATACACCATATAATTTTAGACAATGTATTCTCAGACCTTATGCCAAATGAAAGACTGTTATAGAATATAAGGTAAACCATGCCCTATGGTTGGTAGACTTAAAATTCATAGTAGCCGTAAGAAGAAAATGTATTGCTTATTACCAGAAAAGAGCAGCACATGGAACTTCAATTTCTGACAATGAAATTTAAGAGTTTTAAGATTTCAAAAATAATTTAGGAAGACTCTGACACATTCTGTAGTTCAAAAGTGAATGCATGAGAAAGACTGTATTCATTAAAGTACTCAAGAGTAATTCTTTGTGCGCTGTATACATGGGAAGATTGTTCTTGGAGTGAGAACTAGAGCCTTCGTTTGCAGAAACTGGGCATGTTGGCAGCTCTCCCTCACACCTGAGGTCAGTCTGAGGTTTTTGCTAGGAGACTTCCCAAGAAGCAGTACTCTAAGTTCAGGTGTGCAGCTGGCTGCAGCTATTGCCCAGCGGGTCCTAACGAGGACACTTATTGATGCTCCATAAGAATACCTTTTGGTGTTCTTGTGTGGCTTTCAGAGAGAGAAGCTTAGTTATGGCAATGTGGTTCAGAAATTAGGCAGCAATGAATGCAATGTTTGTTTCTATGAAACAAAAGCGTAAACTCACCTTCATAAAATGTGTCATTATATGTATGAAGGAAAAGGAGCTTATATAATAAAAAAAATCATAATAAAATTCTCAATAATGGATAAAGAATCAGCCCAGCAACTATATTTATTTCTGTATTATTATAGATTAACCTCTTTTCCATGTCTGATAGCAATGGCTGTTTAATTTTGTTATACATTTTATACCACTCCTTTTCTTTTGGGTTTTCCTGTTATTTAGCTTTTTAATGCAACCCTGTTCATCTTTCCTTGCTTGTTCTTTTCTTTCTGTTCTTCTGATTCTCATCTTCTATGAATACTGATTGTAAATTTGCTATATTAACTAGGCTCTGGATGAAATATGGTTCAAGTCTTTAAAAACTTCATAGTTGAATAAGGACTACATGCCTGCAAAAATAACAATTCAGTATGATAAGTGTGTAAGGATAGTGTTCATGAGAAATACCAATAGGATGATGTTAGTTGGGATTCTTTGGTGGCTTGATTTTTTAAAAACTTGTTTTATACGAGCATTTCTTTATTAGCCAAGCTTTAGAAGTAATGAGTATTTTCCTTGAATTAGAGGAAAGACATTTCCCTGGAAAAATCAAAATAATTTTATTAAAAATTATGAAAAAGTTCCCCAATGCCTTTTTGAGTATTTTTGTTATATATAAAATATAGAATTAATACATTACGTATAAAAAGAATTACATGTAAAAGTAATAGCTTGACCTCAAGTTGGGAAGTATTATCATTATCATTACCAAGCATAACCAACCAAATGTATAATTTACAAAAGAATAAAATAAAACTTTACCTGATATTGTAAAAAGGTTATTAAAAATTGCATTGTATTTCCTTCTCATTATTTTTTAAAAAGCCTTTTAAAAATGTTTATTATTTAGAAAAAATATCTCTAGAGAAATCTTTTTTTTAACCTCTGACATCATCAGTATATTTTCTTTAATATTCTATAAGCAACATATTTCTATTTCCTTGTTCCAAAGTACAAAGTCTTCTGTGAACAGGCCACATTTTCCTATATATACAGGTCCCCACATCATAGTTACGTAGATTAACTGACCTGCATCATTAATTGTTACACTTGAAGAACTCTATAAACTTGAGCAGAGAAGTGAGTAGTGATGTGACATTGACAATAGAGATTGGCATTTGCTTTTTATGTTGTTTTCTTTGCTTGTATATTGAAATTGTTTTCTATTCCCTGGTTATTTTCCATTTGAAAGCAATATTACTGAAATGTTTTATTACAATAAACTAATTCCACACTTAGTAATCTCTCAGAGTACGCAACCATTTCATTAATTGGAATGAATTCTAGATTTTACTGAACACATATTAATAAGGCAAGAAAGTAATAGTTTTTTCTACATGCTTACTCTGTGGCTGTTAAAGTGAAAAGGGTAAATAAAAAGCATCAGTATCAAAGCAGTGCTGCTATTGTAATTCAGAAAAATAATTTCAATGGAATTGTGATATTTTTGCTTATTGATATTAATACTTACAGCTTTTCTTCCCTCTGTTATGAAATGGTGGCTTCAATGAGAACTTTGCTGGTAATAGAACAAAACAAAGCAAATAAAACCTAGCCAAACCAAAAGTATAATTTACAAAAGAATAAAAGTTTAAATGATATATATGTCTGTGAAAGAATTATTTCCATTGCATTTTCTTGCCATTTTTTAAAAGCTATGTTTTAAAGTATAAATATTCCTATATTGTATTTTTTGAAAGCATGTTTTTTGAATTGCTGATTTGATCCTTAAATGTTTTAAAATGTTTACTAGTTAAAATATTAAAAGCCTACCAAGCTAATTCGACAAAAGGAAATCAGTTTGGTATGGCAGATATGTCTTTTTTTTTCCTTTCCCTGAGAAATACGTAAGACAAAAACATTCAGGTTTTCAGAGAAAAAGAATAGCGAACACATTTTAAGGAACTGAAGTATTCTTGCTTTCCATCTCTCTTAGAATTCCCTGAAATCGACACTGCAGCTGAGCCGATTTCATGTTAGAAAGCTGTCCTAAATACACACTGACAGAAGGACTGTATGAATGGACGCAGAGCTGTCTGCTTTCTCTTACGTGCCACCACACACTCTCTCAGGTTCTGAATTGTTTAAGACTGTGCAAGGCGTCCTCAAGCTTAGTCTCAAAATGCAGCCTAGTTAAGATGAATGCAGACTCATGAGCCTATACACATGTATATGTGAAAGCTGAAAACAGTTCACCTATTTAATTTAACATTTATTAGCAAATCATCGAATAACAGTTAGCAGCTCTATTGGTTAAAAAAGCATTCTGACGAATATTGTGATTGATCCAGGGGGCGGGGGAAATAATTTAAAAAGGGAGCATATGCACTTTAACTTGGTATGGTTGATTTGAGAGGTGCTTTCTTAATTTTCTTGTATTGTACAAAGAAGCTCTGAGAGGAATCTACACTGATATAAAGAAATAACTTCCTATATATCTTTATTGAATGTGACACAATATAATCAAAGAATGCATATAATTAAGTGCTGAA
This sequence comes from Craseonycteris thonglongyai, assembly GCA_004027555.1. Taxonomy (NCBI): domain Eukaryota; kingdom Metazoa; phylum Chordata; class Mammalia; order Chiroptera; family Craseonycteridae; genus Craseonycteris; species Craseonycteris thonglongyai. Next base: position 20,351 of record PVKE010016511.1, on the reverse strand, counting down.
GCTCAAAGCAGCTTTGAAACAGGAATTTTGCTGATTTTTTATTTTATGTGATTGCTTACAGATTAGTTCTCTATTTGCTCCTAAAGAATATACTTAAACACTCAATCAATGAATAACCTACAGCAGTTTGTTGTAGATTCAATAATGGGGAACGGTGCATTGTACCAGGATAGTCAGATATACCCACAGGGAGTGTCAGTGGTCAAAATGCTTCCATTGCCAGAAGGTAGTCTGAAAATGGTCTGGAAATTCAATACAGCATTGACCCTACATTGTATACACGATTCACAGTCAGCTTCTCAAGCATACTTGAAGTTTTAAAAAGAACCATTAAAAAAAGCTGGAATTAAAAAAAAATCTGTTTTAAATGTTTTGTTGCGTGTATATGCATGTGTGTGAAATTGTTTATTTTAAATGTATTATTAGTTCAAATGAACTAAACAGCAAATCCTATCATTTTCAATTTGTTAAATATGTCTAAAATTTCTATTTTATTTTAAAAACAATTTCATAAAATTTCTAGTTTTGAAAATAATAAAAAATTGAAAGTTATGTACTAACATTCTATATGTGTCAGCACATTTAAATGCTCATCTATTTTATTCTTCAAAATCCTCCTGATTATCAAACAACAGCTATTCACCCATATATACACAAATCCTTTGTTGTCTCTGATTTCTTTATTAAATTTTTTTATTATTAAATTAAGAACAAGTGGAAAGACTTCTAATTAAACAGACTACAGTCATTTACCAAATTTATACTAATGTGTTTTTGTTTTTATTTACTCTGAGAATTGACGGTATGTTTTCATGAAAATATATAACAACTTTACATTCTGTAATTATTAGGTCCTTTGATTTGTATAGTTATTTCAAATTGCTTTACGATGACAATTTTGTTATTCTCAAATCAAAATGAGACTAGAATTAGAATTCCTACTAATAGAAATAAAATGTTACTTTGAAATATATTTAATTTGTGAATATAAAAAATTCTTTTCATTTTATACACAGAGTTCCTTTTTAGAATTTTAATAAATTGAGAATGTACTTTAAAACGATATCACATTAGGTAGCTCCTAGTACCTTTTTTGTAAGTTTTACACTTCTCATTTTTGAAATTGTAAAGATTACTACATTTGCATTTTAAGATCTGCAAGTATATTTGCATCTATAATAGTAAATATTGCGTATATGCAAACATCCGTATATACATATTCACATACATCAATACATACTTTCAGTATTTCACTTGGGGGTTAGTAAATGTATAAAGGAAACATAAAATTCCATGTACTTTAGAAGCTGCTACTAAAATTTTAGTTTGACATTAGTGCTTATTTGGACAAATGGCATGAATAAATCATGAAATCATCCTGTGATGTTGCTGAGAATAAAATTCTTTTATGAACTTTAATTTGTCATGCAGATTTTATAGTGTTTGATGGTGATAACAATTTCAATGTTAATTTTTTCCATGTGGATTGACAGGTTTACCTTTTTCAGCATGTTAGTTACTTCTTTAGGAAGTTGCATTAAATCTTTTGGCTTTTCAATCAATAGAGTCGTCCATTAGGACCCGCCTTACAAATTCTGTGTAAGAAAAGTGCTATTTATCTAATTTTAGATGGAGGATATAGGGTTATAATACAAGTTAATTACTACATATACTGAAATGAGTTAGTTTTAATGATTCATTGGTTTTCCTATTTGACTTCCTTCTATTTTAGGATAAAGACTATAGTATTCCATAAAATGGAATAGTGAGGAAAACACAATGTATACATATATTTTTAAGATTTATTTTATTGTTTTTGATAGAGAGAGAGAGACAGAGACAGAGACAAAGAGAAACAGGGAGAAGGGGGATGACCCAGAGCAGTTTCCATAGTTGTATGTCATCAGTTTTCGACATGGTTTCTCTTTACACAGGTGGGCTGGGGGCCACGCAGGGCAGGAACTGGGCCGGGGGACTCTTGCATGGGAGACACGCCCCCACGAACTGGGGGCCAAACCAGGGGCCTCCTGCATGGGAAGCTCATTCCTGTGAGAAGCGACCTTGGAGCCACACCCCAGTTTAGCATATGGGTCTGCACGGGCCAGGGCCGAGAACCAATTGTTGGACCCCGGGCTTCAAAGCGAGCACTTAACCTGCTGAGCCATCCCAGCTTCCCCACAATATATTTAAAAATATAAAAAAATCACCCCCCAAATTAAAGCTATTTCTAAACAGTGCTTTATATTCAATTATTCTAATTTGAGTTACAAAAACTAAGCCATGTAGCACATTAGCTATTATTTTTTTTAAAGATTTATTTTATTGAGAGAAGATAAAAGAGAGAAAGAGAAGCTGGGAGGGCCTAAAGCAATTTTTTTTTTTTAAACATTTATTTTTATTCTTTTGACAGAGAGAGAGAAAGAGAGATACAGAGACAGAGAGAAGGGGGAGGGCCCAGAACAGTCTCCATAGTTGTACATCATCAGTTTTTCCACATAATTTCATTCCGTGGGCGCGGGGCTGCACAGGGCAGGAACTGGGCTGGGGTTTCACCCCGGTGAGAACTGAACTGGGGAAACTCCCCAGTTCAGCATATGGGTTCTCATGGGCTGGGGCCGGGATTCGATCCTCAGTCCCCAGGGCTGCAAAGTGAGCGCTTAACCCACTGAGCCATCTCAGCTTCCCCACCTAGGGCAATCTCGATAGTTGTACATCATTAGTTGTGATGTGGGTTCATTCTACACAGGTGGATGTGGGGCTGTGCTGGGTGGGAGCTGAACTGGGGGCCTCCCACATGGAAGGTGAGAATCTTCCTGGCAGGGCTCGGTGGTTACCAGTTGTGCTGCAGTTCAGCATATGGGTTTGCACGGGCTGGGGCCAGGATTCCATGCGTGGACCTTGAGGTTGCAAGGTAAGCACTCTACTTGTTGAGCTCTCCCAGTATCATCTAACAGTTCTTAATTCTGAACATGTATATGTTTGGCTTTGAAGAATATAAAACAGCTGATTTTGATTTGCTTATGAAAGATGTGAATGTTTGTGGTAAAAATATGCAAAGTGCCATGAACTGCACTGGGCACATATTAAGGTGTGTAATCACTCTAACTTTCTTTTCCTGTCCTGTATTCGATACTCACAAGAATTCTAATGTCTTATGCCTTTTTTGTGAGAGAAGACTACATTTTCTAATTTGGGCAAACCAGCTAGGAAAATATATTGTACTTTGAAAATAACACAGGTTATAGTGTGAAATTTGAATATGGACTGAGCTCAAGAGGGTTTAAGACTAACAATACTGGAAAAACTTCACTTTTACAGTTACTCATAACCGTAACCTGATAGTAATGATCCTAAAGTTTGGTTTTCTAGTTTAAATTATGGTCTCCAAGAGGACAAGCTGTCAATTTTTCCTGTTCACAGTTGTTTATTTAGCTCCAAGCACATAGTAGGTGCTCAGTAAATATTATTTACATGAACAAAGAACTACAATTTTTTTCTTTATGTTCATATAGATGAAGGCATGTTCATAAATTTAAAACTGACTAAATGATCTTGTGTATTTTTTACATAATTTGAACATTCTGTTTCAACACTGTTTCAATTACTATTTTTCCTAAGATTGAAGCTAAAGCCGTACCGCTATGATCCCAAGTCAGGTTCCTTATATTAAGGAATCTCTCATCTGCATTTATTTTCTTCTCACCCGGATGAATGGTGTTATACCTAGCACGATATCCCTACCTCAACTATGGGACTTCATTAAAGCTTAATGATCTTAATTTATGGATCATCGTTTTTTAGTTAGTTATTTTTTAAAATCAAGGCCTCTACCATTGATATTTATGGGTGAGACCTTATGAAAGGACTTTTCACACACATAGAAATTAGTGCATGCTCTATTTTTTACTGATGCAACTATTTCCTAAGAGGAGAAAGAAAATGACGTTTCCCTCCTCTTTTTTTCTTTTCTGAAACGTAAAAGCATTTTGTTTTCTAGAGCTCTATAAAAGTTCAGCACATAAAAGGTTAGGAGTCTGACTTTTTTCTGCCGTGTATATCTTTGAAAAATTGGTTTATGAAGAGTCATACATCATGTAGCCAGACATATGGGAATAGTTAAAGATTAAGGTAAATAGACAAATTGAACTGCTTTAAATCATTTTCCTGGCTTCAGTTTTATGAAAGAGCTTATGAACAAAAGCTGACGTGAAGCAATCACAATGAGCTCTTCTGTATCTTGTAGACAGTGGTAAAGAGCTTAGTGTCAGAAAGCGTTGCATCACCAATAGTTACATCAATTTGATTGGTGTCCCGATTTCAAAAATGTTACCTTGTCAAACTTTAACCTTTTTCAAGTCTTTCATTTGTCATTGTTTTGTAGATTATATCATTTATTTTACATTACCTGTATCAGAAAGCATGGATCATGGCTTATAAGATTTTTTTTTATTGTATATTGGCTTGTTTTTCTTTTTTTAAATAAAATTAATAATGTAGGCATTTGAGTTTGAAAGGGACTAATCAAATATTTTGGAAGGAAGTTTGATTTCATGTAACAAACACTATAACTTCACCTAAGGAGACCTTGATTCCTTTTTACTAAAAAAAAAAGAAAAAGAAAAAAAAAATTTTCAGGACCATTAGGATAACATTTAAAATAAATTGAATAAATATATTGAACTTTTCCAGGATACCTAATATCCTGTGGAGAGAAGCTGGCTGTCGGACTTTAAGGTAAGTCCCAGGAATTTGCCCAATGGCATGGTGACAAGCCCCTACTCTTATGAAAAGTGCTACAGGATCTTTAATGTCCACGCAGGAGAGTAAGGATTTAAGATTTTGTGGTCTCATTTGAAAGACCCCTACATAGAACTCATTTTATGAGAACTACATAGTAAACTGCATGGAACTCATTTTATCTATCTCAGAAAGCAGAAAAGGCTTTGTAGCTCCTGTACCTCTAAATCTAAGAATGCTGTGCATATATGCCTTCATATTCATGCAGCACCAATCCCCTTCTTAAAAAAATTATAAAAATAACAAGGTCTATGATTACAAGATTGATATAGATAAAAATCTATTAACTTTTCATCATTATCACAGCTCTCCTATCAAAGTGCAGATATCGTGGGGCTAGCTCACCTCCCCTGGTAGCTGTGCAGAAAGATAGATGAAGATCTTTTACATACTTCTTTGTTGGTTTGGCTTTTATAGAGTATGTGCTCGATTTGGGAACCGCTGATGGTAAAAATGTAATTTAAGAAGAGTACAAATATTTGCACAGGTATGTGAGCCCAGCTTATAAGGCATCCAGCTGACAAGCTTTCTCATATTCTGGGTAATGTGAATGATAGGAAAAAGAGTAACTTCTACAAAGTGCTGAGAAAGTTTGCTGCAGAGCTTCCTGTGATTCTATATAAGATAACACATATGTATGTTTATGTCGAGTCTGGAGACTGATATATATTAGGCCTACATGTTAGGTTTTTCTTTTGAAATATTTTGTCACTAGAAATATATACAAGAAATAAACTCAAAGTTTGCTGAAAAACCTCAGAAGGTAAATATGTGAACTGTTTTTCAATAAGAAATTTGGATGTAAAGGAGGAAAACACTGTCATGTATATTCTGGAAAACTTCAAACATTTTTGCGATTGAGAATCTCTCTGGGTTTGGGGACCTCTTGCCATTTTGTCCTCAGTTCTCTTGTTACTATATTACCATGCACACACACACGTTTTGATTCACTTAAAGCAAGAGGTTTTTGTGTGTTTGTTTTATAGGTCAGGTTAGCTAAGTGACTTATTTATATGAATACAGTTTAAGCCTACATAAACTATTACTCTACATTCACGATTTCTCATTCCTTCACTACATGTTTAGCTCATAAACCCAGAAAGATATAGTTATTATTTAAAATTGAGTACACGTATTTTCTTGTATCTGTTTTTTCTGACCGTGAAATTCTATTTCAAAATATAACTAAACAAAGTTTTTGGCAGATATGTACTCAAAACTAAAATAAAGGAAATTAAAACTAAGAGAAAACAAAAATAATCATTTAACATTTGATGGGATCATTATTGATCACTATTAAAATTAGTTATTCTTTAAAACAAGTCAGAGTCATCAAAAATTTGGATTCAGAGATAAAGTTTCTTCCCACATTTACTGGAAACAATGTAAGTAAGTTCAATATTTCATTGTACATTATGGCATTGAGTGTGAAACAACCTTTCTCTTTAAGGTGCTATCATTAATTCAGGTACCATAGCAGCTTAAACTATTAAAACCTATCCCGAAATATCCATAAAATTTGACAATATATCACTGAAGCAATACTCTTAATAATAAAAGTTAATGCACTATTATAACTTAAAAAAATCTTAGATCATTTTAAATTTCTCCCGCATGCTTGATCACAGAATGATATTAACATATTATTAAGTTTCAGAGCACATTTAGGTCACTTGTGATGATGGATATACTTTTTAAATTTTCTTGGTATTGGCAATAAAGCAAGTGTCAATGAGCTTGAACTGCATCGGAATGCCTTTTCCACCTTCCACAAGGTGCTTCAAAGCTGTGGGCAGTAGAGGGTGCTGTTGGAACTGATACTAACTATAAGACACCTGAACTTGTTCTTTTAAAATCAACACTATCAAGATCCAGAAATGTTTCTAGCAAAAAATACTATATCGTTATTAGTTTTTAACATTGGGCTCTGTGAATGTCATTAGCACAACTTGCCAAATAAATCACAAAGGTAATAATTAAAGCAAAGAGCACCATAACTTGACAATTATTAGTTGTTGAAAGAAAATCAAGACTTTTCTCTCCCATCCTTTTTAATACCTTCGTAGTCTTTCTTCAGGACATATAGGTTGGTGATACAGTTTTATAAATGGCAAGCAAAACGAGCTTGTCAGGCAATTACCATTTTCTTCGGTCTTTAAACGTGCATAGACACCGAAGGTATCCTTAAGAGAAATGTGTCAAGAGGCCGCAGATCCAACTTTTCTCACAGTGTTTGTGAGAAACTGTGGGCATTCAAGTCTGCTTGCACAGGAGGATACACCAACCTTCTGTTAGAAAATGTTGCTTTATCTGAAAATTAAACAATCATCTCCTCCCTCCCCCACCTCATTTATAAACTCGTCATTGGTAGTTGCCTTTCTACTTCCCTGATGGCATAATCAGACTCAAGCAGGCAATTTTCCTTTAATTTTCCACAGCAAGCCAGTAATGTTTATGATTATTGTGAAGTCAGGAAAAGTTTAGCTTCATCAAGTGACATGTAGTGATACAATTAATTACTTAGGCACTTCTCACACAATGTTCCACCACGGAACCTAGTTTGTCAGATGCAGCTAAATATTAGCATCTCATATTAAACACGAGAGTAAAATTACCTCATGGAAAGCACAGCTGACAGCTCTCAACATGAGCTGAATGATCACTCTCAATTGTAATCGATTCTGTAAGTACTGAACACAAACCCCCAGGCAATTGAAGAAAATAGGATGATGAAGGACTGCAAACTAATATGTTACACATCTTCATTGATTAGACATTGATTAACCATTATTTTCCTGAATGACAAACAGCTAGTGGTAAAGTAACTGAGGCTTGTGATTTATTTACATCTTAGAGAGAGACGACTTCTTTATTTAGCTTATCATGAGCTAATGCTACACCAGGAGATAGCAATAGTTGGAGAATCCAGGCTGCTGTTTTCTTTCTTTTTTTCCTTTCTTTTCCTTTTATTTATTTATTTATTTATTTATTTATTTATTTAATTTATTTATTTATTTATTTATTTATCTTCTCTGTCAGTCTTAGACTTTTGGCTTGTTTCTTTCTATGAGAAACAAATATAACTAGATTTAAGAATGATCAGCTAAACTCCAAAATGCAGAACATGTGCCAGTGGTAGAACTAAATTTAAAAGGAAGATCATTTTATAGACTTCATATTTATAAGCGTATTGATCAGTGTTTATTGAACTTTTAATTTAATTCTCTCTTTTCTTTAGTGCCTGATTGGCAATTATACACAATTTTAGAATAAGACAAATAAGAGTTTGTATCAATTGCTTAATAGTGAATCTATTGATATATGATCATAGGGAGACAAATATTTCACAGTTTAAATAATTTTTGGTTTACATAAAACTGGAATATTTTAGACAATCTTAGATTTATGTAGCAAAACCTTGAGGAACTAGACTAAAATTTCTTAAATATATTTCATTAGATCTCAAATGATATGCCTAATGGAAAATTTGCTCCTGAGTTTTCAGGTAACCTCTTTTCAGTTACCATGAAGAAAAGAGAGCAAGATATTCATTGAAACGAACTGCATTAGCACTAAGTTAAAGCCAAATTATAATGAGAGTACCATTTTTTTTTCCTAGAGAAATTTTTGTGCATTTTGAAGATATGTGGGAAATGTTATAAGCAAGAATAATTAAGATGCTGTGGCATTCTTCATCATGATGGTTATGATAAAGACTTTTGATGTTCAAGAAAGCATAATTTGCTTCTTCATTGGAATTTGATTGTAAATTAGCACTAATTAATGTTCACTTAAGTGTTACAGATGTGTGATCTATCTAGTTAGTTACTAATGGGTAACAGTAGAAAATTTGTTCTGTGAATGTATATAAATTTAGAGCAATCAGAGTTTTAATTTTTAAAATAAGAGAAATTCATTACCATTTCTAGTATTACAAGTTAATTTTAGCATTTACATAATTTAGGAAAAAAGAAAAAGTAAACTATACCACTTCAATTAATATAGAGATGCATAGAACACTACCCTTGTTATTGAATTATTTGAACTGTAATTGTGAAATATCATTGTCTTTTGCCCTTTAATGTAATTCTGGCTCTAGGTTAATAAATCATATCTGTTTTTATGCACATTGCCATCTTTATTATAATAAATATGTGAATATGCTTTTAACAAATAACTTTTGGAAGCCTAATCTAAGGCACTGGGCCTTTGTGTTCAGATATATTAACTCAAGACTTTTAGTTAGAGATTTGATGTACAGTTTCAAGGTTTTAATGATGGGGTAGAGAGAAAAAAAATATGTGAAGTTTATTCCATATTTTTAATTTTAACAATTGTAAACCCAGTCTATCTGTTAAAGTAGTCCAGTTATACTTGGAAGGAAAGAGACTTATTAGGGTTTAAAAGAGGAAGACTATCTAGTTGGGATAACATGGGATGTTCAAACTTTTACAAAGGAATCTAAGGATAAGCTTGGCTGACCAGGTGCTCTTAGTTTAAAGTACATCACTAGACCATTAATTCTAAATCACCACCCTTAGTAACATTTTTGAGGGCTAAGACCCTCCTTAAATTTTACATGGTGTTCAGAACACAGGGAAGGAAAAATGTTGATTGGCTAGTGAAGCATGAAGAAAGAACAAAATGAAAAACCATCCAATAGCAATATCCCAGAGGGAGCTCAAAACCTCAGAAAGAAGTCTAATCATGTGTTGTTTCCTGGTCCATCTGTGTGCAGGTGATAGCACCACTGCGGGAGTCTGTGTGAATGTAAAAATCAGAAACCGGGAATTTCACAGAAGCATTGACAATGTGATATTTGCACAGCAACTCCCTTTTGGGGAAATAAAATGCACCTCCTTTGGTGTTAGCTGTCTTTGAATGTGTGTGTGTGTGTGCATCTATCTACACATAGACATACACACACATTCACAGAAGCTTAAGTGGAGCTGAGTATGCTTCAGTTTCTTTAAGCACATTTAATATCTTTAAATTTTTAAATGAAAATGTAGCTGTCAATTTTAAACTAATTTGGATGGACAGCAATAAAATGCAAACCTCACTTCAAATTAGAATTTTCAGTGAGGATTTCTAATGGAAAGTAATTGCTGACAATAGGAAATGACAAATTACTAATTACTTAGTTCAATTAGACTTTTGTGCCTTTGGTCCTAAGTGGCAAGCATACAGCAAATCTTGCACTTTTATAACAATTAATGACACTAAAACTATTTAAACTGCCAACAGATGTGAGTAAGAAGACATGATTTGAAACTTACTTAATTTACATACTATCCCTATTTTATATCAAGTAAATGATGTTTAATTTTCATGCTACAATTAAATATTACTGGTACAGTGCAATTTCCACAGACCTTCTAGGGCAAAATATCACTTCTCAAAAGCTGGTCAGTGATAATGCTTTGTTTTCACATATCACAGCAGTATTTCCCTCTAAGGTTCTTAGAATATGAAATTCTATCTATACTGTATTCATGGCTATACATCAGTGTTAATTAAACAGCAGAATCCCCATATTTGCTTTTCTTCACTTAATTTTTTGTCAATTTTGTTCATCTTCACTTTCTAATGATCTATTTAGAATTCATATTTTTTTACTCCCCATCTTTCCCCAAAAAGCAATTCAGGTGTTGCTCTGTGAGAGCATTTTGTTTAGAAGTCCAATTACATTAACTGTTTCTGTACTGTTAATTTCTGGCTATCATTTACCAGGAGCATAATTTTGTATTTCTGATTTTATCATTTTTGGTAATTTTGATTTTACACATATAGAATTTTTAATGTTTCCAGTTATAATAAAAAAAAAATTTGTTTCTCTATAGGTCAGCAGCTCATGTAGAGTTAAAAAAAAAAAAGAAAGGCAAAGAATCTAATTATGTTTGCAATGGTCAATTAAGACTATAAATGTATTTATTTTTTTCAAGGCATGTGAAAAGTTATTATGAAATAAAAATAATAGTGCTGATTAGTATTGAGGCAAATTCACCTGGCATTTTGTGCCTACAGAGCGAGAGCAATGATTTTAGGCAACTAAACTAGCCATTAAAAATAAGCACGAATGGATGTGATATACATATATAAAAAAAACATAACACTGGTAAAATGAAAGACTAAAATTATTGCATATCTAAACAAGGAAGTGATTCAAATGTAGAAACCCAAACAGGCTATCATAGTCTACAATTCTTTTCTGGAAATTTCATTAGCTCGTGAGAGTTTCCGCAATCTCTAAGAGATCAGACATCAGGGGTTTGTTCATCTTCCTCAGTGTTCTGTATAAGGGTGCAAACCTCCTATTCAAATTAAATGTATTTTCTTATACTTATTCCTTCCAGTTTAAGGTGGCATGTATTCTGTGTCATATTACTGCTGAAAGTTCATTGTAATTGGGTGAATTCTCCTGTAAACAAGGGGCAAATGTAAACATACCTGTTTTATCACATGGATGTGGGGGTGAGGCAAATTGGAAGGCCCCAAGTCTTGAAAGCAAACAGATGACAACAAATGCTTTTTCCAATGCTTTGCTTGATTTTTGCATTATTTTTTCTAACTGAAATTTCTGCAATTAAGGTATTGTTTGGAGGCAACGGTGTAAACTAGATCCAAATAACCGAGGATAGATTTTGGACAAACCTCTGTTGTTTCTCCACAGCTGTAGTTTTCTTTTCTCATGAGCCCTATGAACTTTAAGGGCTAGAAATATAACAGAGAGCATAACAGATAATAGAGAGAAAAAGGAAAAGCTTAGGCAGGGGGTAGGAGGCCTGGGCAGGGACAGAAGAAAGAAAGACTTTTACAAATCACAAGAAAAAGGCACTGGCATTGTGCCTAAAAAAAGATAACGTGGAAAAGAGGTAATAGCAGCAATAGACTTAGCAAGTGTATTTAGAGCAAGAACGATAGGAAGAAAGAAATGGCCTAATTAGAAGAGACGGGAAGGAGAGAGGGGAAGAGGGAGCAAGAGTGCAAAGAAAGTGTCAGAAAACGCATACACACACAAACAGAAAGTCACGAATCTAAGGAAATTAGCAAACATATATGAAACTAAGGATCTGTCTTCATGCATGTCACAATCCATCACGGGAACAGAATGTCTTGGTTGATTTGAACATCGAAGGAATGCATCATTTCTTTCCTAGTTTCCATCATCACTATTGAGACACAAACAACATAAATGTCACTTTGGTAATCTAGATTTCTTGTATGTAATTACCCGAGGAATTGAAAGATATATTCTACCTATATATTATGTCTTGAAATTATATAAAATTGTCATATACCTACTTCTATATACTTTGTATCATGTAAATGGTTTATGCATATTATTTCATTTTTCAGTGAAAATTTTGAGGTTTTTAAGCTCCAAGAAATTTGAACACTTAATTATTTTGTAATTAGAGAATCATGTTGAATTCTTTAGATTTTGAGATAATTGTATGTTTTCTACACTTGATCTTAGCCAAAAGGCTGAGAAGCAATTTTTTGTATATTTTCTAAACTTACTGTTTTAACGAACATATGTAAGTCAACTTTCTTGACTGCATTCTCTATAAGAAGACCTTATGTAGATGATCATGGTTTCTATTTTGCTGTCAGTCATTTTTCTCTTTCCTTTTTATTCTTCCTTTATACCTCCCTCTTTCTCCTTCCTTCCCTTCTTTCTGGATATAGAAGGCCTATTTGAATGTATTGCCACATTGGATGGCCTGGATGTTATTCTGAAAATAATTTTGTAACTTTATAGGATAAATGAATAAGAGAAAGATTTCTTTGAAATAGTCTTTGGAGGTGGTGAACAATATTTGGTAATTTAATTGTTAAATCAGATCTATACATGTAGGTTCTAATCAATAGTAGGTAGGTTCTTGATCTGTCCCCTTCAGGTTCAGGATCAGAAGCCTTTACTCAAATAATTTGGATAGTGCTAAATTCTACCTCATTGTATGATTTGTTAAACCATTCTACAAACAAATATTGAGTGTTGTTCAGGTTCCAGGCATCACTGCTTAAGTGCTGAGTGTATAGGAATGAGCAAAACTGGCACAAATCTCTGCCCTTATGAAGCTGGCATTCTAGTATGTGTGAGGGGTGTAGCGATAAACAGGATAAATAAATAAGATATATAGAATGTTAATAATTAAATTCTAGGGAAAAATGGAATGGAAAGGAGGATGGGAAATCTGGGAAAAGGAGTGGGTGTTACATATTTAGATAGTATGGTCAAGTAACTTGCCAAGTAAAAGAAACAAATAGCAAACCATTGGCTCTTTGGGTTTGAAGATTCCAGGCTGGAAAAATGGAATAAGTCTAGAGGAAAAAAGATGCCTGGTGTGTTCAAGGGACAAGAGGAAGACAGTGTGACTAATGTGCAATTAGCAAGGAAAAGATCAGGATGATATTAAAGAGAATGGGAGGCTTTATATGTTACTGCACAAAATTTGAGTTTTTACTTTGGAAAGCCCTGGAGGATTTTGAGTATGGGAATGGCATGAGTGACTTACATTATAACAAGATTATTTTGGCTGCTCTATTGAGAATGGACCAAAGCTGGCCTACGTTAAAGGGAGACCAGGTGTTTTGTTTGTTTTTCTTTCTTCAGAGAGCAGAGTTTGCTTTTGCAGATATTGGAGGCTTGGACTAGCAGTGGAAGTGATGAAAACCAGGCAGGGCTCGCTGAAAAACTGGGTGCAGCATATGAAAAAGAATCATGGGTTTTTTGGTTTGAACAGCTGAAAGAAAGGAGTTATTATTTACCTAAACTGGGAAGAGAAGCAAGACAAGGAGGAAATATCAGGAGCTTTTAAGTTTTAGAGATCAAGCAGCATTGTTCATAGTGGCCAAGACATGGAAACAGCCAAAATGTTCTTTGATAGGTGACTGGATAAAGAAGTTGTGGTACATTTACACAGTGGGATATTACTTAGCCATAAGATGAAATATTGCCATTTGAGAGAACATGGTTGAACCTTAAGATCATCATGATAAGTGAGATAAACCAGAGGAAAAAAATCAAGATATAAAACTAAAAGCAACGAAGGAAAAAAACAACAACAAAAACTCATGGACACAGACAATAGTTCAGTGGTCACCTGAGGGTAAGGAGAGAATGGGGTGAGGAAGGAGGGAGTTAGGAATCAAATATATGGTATTGGAAAGAAAACTGACTCTGAGTAGTGAGCAGAAATACAACACATAGATGATGTAATTCAGAATTGTACACATGGAACCTATGTAATTTTACTAACCAATGTTACTCCAATAAATATAATAATAAAAAAAGTATATATATTCCCAGATTTTAAAGAAAAAGACATAAAGAAAAATGTTGAGGAGGTGGTCCTGAGTTTGGAGTTCTATAAGAGGTTATGGTCCAGAAATAGAACTTTGAGAGTTAATAGCATATTGTATATAGTGTTTAAAACCACGAAACTATATGAATTATGAAAAGAATGAGGATAGGTAGAATATAGAAGTGATCCAAGGACTGAGCCCTGGGGCACTTCAATATTTGGGGTTGGAGAGGTGATGTGCCCCCATAGAAGATAATGCCTCATCCCATTATAAAATATTTTCATTCCCTAAGCTAGTTCCTTTTCTGTACTGCAATCCATTGTATGTTCAGAGGACACTTTGTCCTCATAATATTGCCTTGTGTGAATCGGGGTATGTATGTATGTGTATATTCCATTCTGAAGGCAGAAAAAACAAAGAAACAAATAAAGAAATAAAACAGCAACAACAACAAAACAAAGAACAATGTCCAAGCTCAAACATAAGCAAAGTGACAATGTTTCTTTTTTTTTTAAGATTTATTTATTGTTTTTGACAGAGAGAGAGAGAGATACAGTCAGAGACAGAGAGAAGGGGGAGGGCCCAGAACAGTCTCCATAGCTGCACATCATTGGTTTTTCCACATAGTTTCATTCCACAGGTGGGCGGGGCTGCACAGGGCAGGAACTGGGCCAGTGTCTTGCCCAGGTGAGAACTGAATTGGGGGCACTCCCCAGTTCAGCATATGGGTCCACACAGGCCAGGGCCAGGGCTGGGATTCTATCCTTGGTCCCTGGAACTGCAAAGTGAGTGCCTAACCCACTGAGCCATCCCGGCTTCCCCCAGACAATGTTTCTTACTCAGCCTTTTTATTCTATTTAGGTCTTAAATGGGAAGGATTAGGTCCACCCACTTTGGGGAGAACATCTGCTTTACTCAGTCTATGGATTCAAATGTTAATCTCATCCAGGAATATCCTAATAGACACACCCAGAAAAAATGTTTAACCAAATATCTGGTGTCTTAGTCAGTTTGAGCTGCTATAATAGAATGCCATAGACTGGGTGTCTTCAACAACAAACATTTATTTCTCAGAGTTTTGGAGGCTGGAATTCTGAGAGTAGGCTGTCAACATAGTTGGGTTCTTGAAGGGCCCTCTTCCTGGTTTTGTCCTCACATGGCCTTCCTTGCTGGATACATGGAGAGGGAGAGACAGAGAGAGACAGACAGAGACAGATCCTGTATCTCCTTATAAAGGATTCATTCCATCATGAGGGCCCCACCTTTATGATCTTGTCTAATCCTAATTTAACCTCCCAAAGGCCCCATCTCCGTATATCATTATATTGGGGGTTAGGGTTTCAACACCTGACTTTGTGGAGGACACAAATATGAAGTACAGAGCATCTGGGCATCTTGTAGCCCAGTCAGCTTGACACATTAAATTAACCATCACAGGAACCATCACAAGAAAATGACCTTGACTTCACAACTATAATTTCTATGCATAATAAACAATCTTTGAGTCCAACCCAGGACTCCCGTGACTTTTAGTATTATCCATCAAACCATGGGAGGCTATTGCTTTAACTTGTAAGTAGAATAAAATCTCAGACTCTTCATAAGGTATTATCTATGAAACTATATAGATGGCATGGTTGTGGCTAGTTTAGCTCCAGTCATGTTTTAATTCAGATACAGGTTTTAGGTATAGATGATGGGAGTTCAGTAAAGAAAGCCAGGGAGAGGTCAAAGAGCTTAAGAGCCTATGAAAGAAAATGGTTGTAATGATTGAATCACAGAATTTAAATTGGTTAAAGGAAGTAGTGAGGGTATCAGGGGGTTGGAGGTTAGTAAAAGGCGGTAAATTCATTATTTGTAGATCTTAGTCTCAGAGCAATCAGAAGAATTTTGACTTGTGGTACTAGAGGAAGTGAGCTGGAAAGATTATTTTGGTTAATTATCATTTTAGCTGTTCCTCCTATTGTGTGTCATCTAAATTTTACTATTTTTAAAAATGCTTTACTCATGTCAAGATAGTATTTACTTCATCCTCTTAATGTCAAAGTGACATTAAAAAGACAAATTAAGCCAGTTGTGTGAATTATTATTATTATTATTATTATTTTTAAAGATTTATTTTATTGATTTTTGACAGAGAGAAACAGAGAGACAGAGAGAAGGGGGAGGGCCCAGAGCAGTCTCCATAGTTGACATTAATTTTCCATATAGTTTCACTCCACAGGTGGGCACAGGGCTGCGCAGGGCAGGAACTGGGCCGGGAGCCTCCCACATAGGCCCCGGCAAGAACTGAACTGGGGGCACACCCCAATTAAGCATGTGGGTTCGCATGGGCCGGAACCGGGATTTGATCCTCGGTCCCCGGGGGCTTCAAAGCAAGCACTTAACCCGTTGAGCCATCCCAGCTACCCAATGTGTGAATTATTTTTACAAAAAACAGCTTGGTTTCTAATAATGACTGCATGCTTTTTATTATATTTATTTGTTTTTTCAAATGTTCACAAACTATCTCTTTTTGAATTTTCCCAATTATAGATATTAGCCTCATAGATCTATTATTTATGGAACTTATATCTTCCATATTAATAAATTTCAAATGTTTTTGATAGTGCACCCCTTATGGTAAAATATTTTTATGAATTTTCATTACAATATATATTTTAGTATAAATTGTGTTTACATATTAAAATATAGATATAATAAAATACAAATATGATAAATATATTATAAAACTTGGCCAATTATAGGAAGTTAAAAACAATAAAATTGAACCCAACATTTATTTATTTATTTATTAAAAAAAATTTATTTTTATTGTTTTTGACAGAGATAGACACAGAGAAAGAGATACAGAGACAGAGAGAAGGGGGAGGGCCCAGAACAGTCTTCATAGTTGTACATGGTTTCATTCCACAGGTGGGCACGGGGCTGCACAGGGCAGGAACTGGGCCAGGGTCTCACCCTGGTGAGAACCAAACTGGGGGCACTCCCCAGTTCAGCATATGGGTCCACATGGGCCGGGGCCAGGATTCTATCCTTGGTCCCTGGGGCTGCAAAGTGAACGCTTAACCCACTGAGCCATCCCAGCTTCCCCTATTTATTTTTTTAGTGTGAAAATTTTTTTCTCATTTAATTTTTAATAATTATATTCAATGGTTTAAATAATTTTAATATCTCAGTGATAGTAACATGCTTATATTAAATCTAATGAGTTTACCATTGACTTTTAAAAACTTTAAAAATCATATTTTATTTTTCAATTACAATTGGCATGCAATGTTATATTAGTTTCAGGTGCACAACGTAATGATTAGACATTTATTTAACTTATGAAATAATCACCCCAATAAATCTAATACCCTTCTCAAACAATACATATATAGTTATTACAATATTATTGACTATACTCTCTAAGCTATACTTTACATCCCCATGACCATTTTGTAACTACTAA
Source organism: Craseonycteris thonglongyai (assembly GCA_004027555.1). Classification (NCBI taxonomy): domain Eukaryota; kingdom Metazoa; phylum Chordata; class Mammalia; order Chiroptera; family Craseonycteridae; genus Craseonycteris; species Craseonycteris thonglongyai. The sequence continues at coordinate 2,788 of PVKE010016511.1, read as the reverse complement.
TTTGTATTTCTTAATCCCTTCCACTTTTTCATCCGTCTCCTAATACCCCTACTGTCAAAATGTTCCCCATATCTCTGAGTTTGTTTTAGTCTTTTTTTAAAAAATTTAATTCAACATATAAGTGAAACCATATGGCATTTGTCTTTCTTTGTCTGACTTATTTCACTTAGCATAATAACCTTTAGTTCTACCCATGCTGCAGATAATAACATTTCATTCTTTTTTTATGGCTGAGTACTATTCTGTTGTATATACATACCACTTCTTTATCCTTTCATCTATTGATAGACACTTATTTGGCTTCCTTATATTGGATATATTGTAAGTAATGCCACAATAAACATAGGATGTGTATGTCTTTTTGAGTTAGTGTTTTGGGTTTCTTTGAATAAATACCTAGAAGTGGAATGGCTGGGTCCTTTATTTCCTGTCATAGCCTTCGTTTTAAAGTTTCTCAAGTATAAGTATTGTTACGGGAGCTTTCTTTTTTGTTTGCATCTATCTTCATGAAATATCTTTTCCATTTCTTTGTTTTCAAAAACCAGCCTGTGGTTTTTGATCTGAAGTGAGCCTCTTGTAGGTAGCATACGTAAGTGTCTTGTTTTCTTATCCATTCAACCACCCTGTGCTTTTTGATTGGAGCATTTAATCCATTCACATTAAAAATAATTATTGATAGATATATAGTTGTTGCCATTTTATTCTTATTTTTGATTTTTTCTTAAACAAGTCCCTTTAATATTTCTTGTAATACTGGTTTGGTGTTGATGAACCCCATTAGATGTTTCTTGTCTGGGAATCTCTTTATCCGCCATTCCCTTTTATTTATTTATTTATTTATTATTATTTTTTTATTTTTGTTGTTTTTGACAGAGAGAGAGAGAGAGAGAGAGAGAAGGGGGAGGGCCCAGAACAGTCTCCATAGTTGCACATCATTGGTTTTTCCATAGTTTTATTCCACAGGTGGGTGAGGGGCTGTACAGGGCAGGAACTGGGCCGGGGTCTCACCCCAATGAGAACTGAACTAGGGGAACTCCCCAGTTCAGCATATGGGTCCACATGGGCCGGGACCGGGATTCGATCCTTCGTCCCCGGGGCTGCGAAGTGAGTGCTTAACCCACTGAGCCATCCTGGCTTCCCTGCCCTTCCATTTTAAATGATAGCTTTTCTGGGTAATCTTGGTTGTAGTTCATTACTTTTCATCACTTTGAATATTTCCTGCCAATCCCTTCTGGCCTGAAAAGTTTCTGTTGAGAAATCAGCTGACAGTCTTATGGGCATTCCCTTACAGCAGGGGTGTCAAACTCAATTAAAACACAGGCCATTTGGTGCAGCAGGCAAGATTCACTCGGGCCACATCACAGTTAAAAACGTCGCCGGAACTGAGTCAGCGCGTTTATACACGCCCACAGGCCCCCAGGAAAGGCACTGGGCCACGTGTATACTCGTCTTCAGTAGTTAAAAGGTTAACGAGGGAATTGTGTGTACGATATTGCCTTGATCTCCCCTAAGTGCTATTTTCTTCATAACAATTTTTTCTATTTTCATTTTATTTCAGAGCATCATGGGCCACAAAAAATTACCTTGGGGGCCGCATGCGGCCCGTGGGCCGCTAGTTTGACACCCCTGCCTTACAGGTAACTAACTGCTTCTCTCTTTCTGCTTTTAAGATTTTCTTTTTGTTGTTAACCTTTGACTTTTTAATTATGATGTGCCTTGGTACGTGCCTCTTTGAATTCATCTTGTTTGGGACTCTATGCATTTCCTGTGCTTGTATATCAATTTCCTTCAGTAGGTTAGAAAAGTTTTCCATCATTATTTCTTCAAGTAGGTTTTCAAGTCCTTGTTCTCTCTCTTCTTTTTCTGGCACACCTATGACGTGAATGTTGTTACACTTGGTGTTGTCTCAGAGGCCCCTTAAATTATCCTCATGTTCATGGAGTTTTTGTTGTTGTTGTTTTGAATGGGTGATTTCTGTTACCTTATTTTCTAAATTGAAGTTCTACCTGAGATCATTGAGCATCCTTATTACCGGTGTTTTGAACTCTGTGTCTGTCAGATTACTTGTCTCCATTTTATTTAGTTTTATTTTTATTTTTTTCTGAAGTTTTGTTCTGTTTTTTGTTTGTTTTTTCATTTGGAACTTGTTTCTTTGTCTCCTCTTTCTGCCTCAAACCTGTGTTTGTATCTATGTATTTGAACTGCTATGTCTCCTGATTTTGGCAGAGTGGCCTTAGGTGGTAGGTGTCCTGTGGGTCCCACTGGCATAGTCTCCCTTGTCACCGCAACCTGGTGCTGCAGGTGTGTCTGTTGGGTGGGTTGTGTGTGCCTTCCTGTTGTAGTTGAGCTTTGATTGATGTTTACATGTCAATGGGAGGGATTGGCCTTCAAGTTGATTGGTTGTGAGGACTGGCTATGACTACAGTGGAGGAGCTGCTGTACAAGGGTTGACCCTACAGAATAGGACTCACTTTATAGGGGTTCTAGTGTCATTTATGAAGTAGGTTGGTGGTCTGAAGCTGGCCACTGAATGGGTTGGTTCTTGGGCCTGTTGGGAAGAGCTCTGGTTCAGGCCAAGGTCAGCCACTGCCTGTTCCATGGCCAGGGCCACTTGGTATGAGGTACAAAATGATCTGCAGATGGTTGCCATTTGTGCTGGGTTTACAGGTGCCTGGGAGGGGCTAAGCTGTGAACTGAGATTGACTGCCACTTTTGCCAGGTGTGGGGCTGCTTAAGGAGAGGTATGGGGCATGCCAGGGTCAGTTGGTGCTTGTTTAGGTTTAGACTT
>PVKE010016510.1:0-31915 GCA_004027555.1 Craseonycteris thonglongyai | reverse complement strand
ACGCATTTACCTTTTAAATTAATGAAACAATATGATTCCTCCCAGTCTGTGTTAAAATTATAGGTTCGTTTTCTCTTATTTGGTCCACTCATTTTAGGACTAAAAAAATAAAAATAAAAATAGTTATAGAACTACAATATCATATCAAATTGCCACCATAATAATAGATTACCTACCTTGCTTTTAGTTCATTTAAAATAGAATATATCAAAACACTGTGATCCTAGCTAACCGTCACGACCCGATCAGTCCAGCAACCGCAATCAAAATGGCAACCTCGCATCTCCCGGGTGGGTGGAGGAGAGTTTAAAGAGTGCAGCGGCTAAATAAGACGCGACATGTACAAAGGCGAAAGCTAGGAAAAACTTATTCATATGATATCGCAAACATACCAACGACTATAATAAACCTGTGTAGATACTCCAACAATATTTTAAAATTCTAACAAATGTATAACAATAAATTATAGTTTTACTTAGTGTTTATGAAAAACTTCTGATGCAGTCAAATAATGGCAGGCGCACACAAATTTGGCCGCGGGCGCCATGGCGCCCGCGGGCACAGGATTGGGAATCCCTGCCCTACAGTGTACTATGTTGCTAACATTTTTTGGCTATTGTGTTTTTGTATTCCGTCATGTCTACAAAATGCCCATCTTTGTCTCCTGCTTCTGGTGAGAAGAGGAAGGCAGTTTCTCTTGAGATGAATCTTAAGATAAGTTCCCAACTGTCGTCTCATGTAGGTGGCTCTGAGCACGTTTAAAGTAGACTAGGCTAAGCCATGATGTATGGTAAGTTAGGAATATTAAATGCATTTTCAGATTAAGATATTCTCAACTTACTATGTGATTATTGGGATAGAACATCTTTCCTGCTTTCAGACTTTGTTGGTTGTTTCACTTTTTGTGTGTGTGAAGAATGAGAAGATTAAGACCATCAAACAAGCTTATTCAGGTTTTCTTTATCTCTAAATTGTGTAATTTCTCTTCCTCTGCCATTTGGTTTTAGCGATGTGTCCTTTAGGCTTTCATGACTACTTTTATCCCTTTTATCTTCTCTGCTTCATCATTTTTGTTTCAATCTCCCCCAATAACATCTTTAATGGCCTAAAAAATAAAACAAAACAAAAAACAGAACAACCCCAAACACTTTTCAAAATCTTTCTTCTCTCTTTCTCCTGTTTTTTTCTTTTTCTTTTGTGTATTGCTCAACACCCCAAGGGAAAAAGCAGTATGTATATTCTTTCAGTTTTGCTACCTTCTTTTTAAAAACTCTTCTCTCTATTGTTACCAGTTATCTTTGAATTGCCAAATGAGAATTTTTTTCAGTCTTAATTCTTGCTTTTTAATTCTTCAGATTTGATACTGTGAACCCCTATTCTTTTCATTTCTTCTCCTTATAACTTTGTAGTCCTCCTGGCTCTCCTGTATACAGAGGGTGCTAAAAAAATGTATATGCATTTTAATAAAAGAAAAAAACGTATTTAAATTAAAATTATAATACTCAATATATACTGCTAACAAAAGTATACAAGTCACATTTGACTTCTGCAGTTACAAGAGGTGCTTCAAGTGGTTACCATCAGTGTCCAGAAACTTCTGATTAGGGCGAACTACTATTTGAGGAACATCAACCAAAGTGTCCACTTGTATCTCTGTGCTTGCTGTTTCAATTTACCATGCATCTCAAACTTACCACGAATGTATGCAATTGTTAAGTATGTTGAAGGTTCTGTTGCATACTCACATCTCCATTGTACTTCCACAGTGTTCTTGAATTTCATATACCACCTCAAAATGGTCTTGCAATGGAAAGAGTACCAATGTAATTATTACTAACCAACCAATGTAACCCTAATAAAGTTAACAATAAAAGAAAAAAAGAAAATAATGATCTTGCGTTCCTCAAATGACAACCGTGCTTCTGCCATTTCCTTTGACTCTCTTGCCTGTAGCATGATGACGCTACCATTTATTTGATTAATGCCATCTTTTGAGCAAAAGTCATACTACATTCACTACTGTAATTCAATTTAACTTCAAAAAGTAATATATATATAACATCTCTTAAAATGCATATACATTTTTTGGCACCCCTGCTATTCTAGCCACTTTTATTTTCAAGGTCAGCTTGTTTCTTAAGTTATGCCTTATACATTTTTCTGAATCTAGATTCTTTTACTTGTATGTTACTGGTCCTTTGGCTTCAGTGAGTACCTCTTTCAGATGACTCCCTTCCTTCCCTCCCTTTCTTATTTCCTGCCTTCCTTCCGTCTTTCCCTTTCTTCCTTCTCTTTACTAGCTGTTTAGGTTCTCATTACCATTAATATATAAATAATTACAATTTGATAATTGCTAGGATAGAGGGTGAGGAGACAGGCAGTTCTAGGGTGTGATGGGGGAAACTATTGAAGTGAGGTGGCATTTAATTTTAGCATCAAAGACTAGGTAGGGGCATTACAGGTAACACACTGAAGAAAGGCTTATTAGACGGTTGTTACATGTTGTCAATTCATAAGACTTTTGCTTTACTGGAAGTAAAGTCTTAACTGGGTATTCATGTTTTTCCTATTGGTATATGCTATTGCTTTCTTCAGCTATTGATGAATATCAGTGAATGAAAAGTGTAAAGCCTGGGTGACATAAAGTAACATATCTTTATTGCGTAGCTTTGAGTAAGTAGAGTATAATACAAAGTGGTTAAAAGTGAGCATTACCTTCATTCAAGACTTAAAATCTGACTAAAATTTACATTAAAAGCTGTCTTTAAGGTTCCCAACACTTAGGATTTAAATCTTCAGTGGGCAGCTCTTTTCCATCTACTTATATATTGCTTTATTTATTTATTTATTTTTACTTCTTTTCACACATGTGTAATTCCCCACAGGAGGGCTGTAATATCTTTATATTAACAGCCACTAAAACGGAAAATAAAAATGAAGGCCACAACAAATAAAGAGATACTATTTTTGCTCCCTTAGACAACAAAATGTTTTGTGCTTTTAAAATGGGAAGCATTAAAAACAACAATTCTGGGATGTCGGGATAGCTCAACAGGTTGAGTGCTTACCTTGCAAGCATGAGGTCTGAGGATTGAATCCTGGCCCTGGCCCGTGCAGACCCACATGCTGAACTGTGGACGCAACTGGTAATGGCCAAGATGGCAATGAAGGTTCTTGCCTCCTATGTGGGAGGCCCCCAGTTTGGTTCTTGCCCCACGTGGCCCCACATTCTACTATGGGGAATGAAACTGTGTCACAACTAATGATATACAACTGTGGAGACTGCTCTGGGCCTTCCCCCCTTCTCTCTCTCTCTCTCTCTCTCTCTCTCTCTCTCTCTCTCTCTCCTCTCTCTCTCTCTCTCTCACTTTCTCTCAAAACAATGAAACTTAAAACAAACAACCCCACAACAATTCTAAGATGGCTTAAACAAAAAGGTGACTTACTGGTTTTGTAAGTAGGAAGAACAGAGGTGAAGCAGTGTAGGAATAGCCCGATTCAGGAATTTAAATGTCTTCAGGATACTCTCTGTTTCCTAACTTCTCTTTTTTCTATGTATTGGTCTTATATTCTGCTTTTGTTGGAGGGGGTCCCTTTGCAGAAGAGATGCTTCTTGCTTCAGGCCACTGAGAACAATTTCTGAAGGAAGGACTCTGCATGGGGCCCATCCTTGGACTAATCACTGTGAGGAAATCACCATTGACATTGTTGTCAGAACCACATAAATTGTGGGAGGGTCAGTTCCTCAAAGGATGGGAATACAGTAGTCCTCCTGTATCCACAGTTTCTTTTTCTTTATTTTTTTTGCTTAAAACATATTTCAAATGCTTCCCATTGAACATTGGCAGCTTTGAAAATAAAAATGGCCAGGAAATTATTCCAGGAGGCTCCACAGTTTCACTTTCTGAGGTTTCAGGTACCTGTTATCAACTGCAGTCTGAAAAGATTAATAGAAAATTTCAAATCTAAACAGTTTATAAGTTTTAAATTGTAGGCTTTTTTGAGTAGTATGATGACATCTCTTTCTGTTTTGCTCTGTCCTGCCCTTGTCCTGCCCAAAATGTGAACTATCTCTTTGTCCAGTGTATCCACACTATATATACCTCCTGTCCATTAGTCACTTAGTAGCTATCTTGGTTATCAGATTGACTGTCATGGTATCATAGTTCTTGTGCTCAGGTAACGTTATAGTATTCTAATGCTGTCACAATGTCTTTGTCATTTTTCTGATCATGTAGGCATTGCATTTTCTCACAAGAAGGATGAGTACGGTACAGTAAGATAGTCATGTGCTACATAATGATGCTTCGGTCAATGATGGACCAAATATATGATAGTAGACCCATAAACTATAATGGATCTGAAAATTTCCTATCCCCTAGTGATGTTATAGTTGCTGTAAAGTCATAGCATAATGCATTACTCACATTTGTTTGTGGTAATGCTGGTGTAACCCTACTGAGCTGTTAATTATAAAAAATTGTAGCATATACAGTTATGTACAGTACTAATCCTTGATAATATTGACTGTGTTACTGGTTTGTATATTTACTGCACATTTTATTATTATAGAGTATGCTTTTTCTACTTAGAAAAAAATTGTTGTAAAATAGTATGCTGTTACACCAGCAGCAGCCTCATTCATACATCTTGTGTTTACTGTCTCTTAATTACATAATTTTCTCTTGTGCTTGATTTAACCTTGTATTGTTTTGTTCATCATGGTTCCTAAGTGTAGAAAAGCTACTGCAAGTGCTGCCAATAAGAGGCCATGTCAAGTAAAGATTGATCTGGAAATGAAATTAAAAATGATTAAAGACTAGAAAGATGGAAAATTGGTAATGGTTATTGGTCACCAGTCAGGCATGTCCCATTCCACAATAGCTAATATTTTGAAGAGCAGGAGTAAAGTGATAGAAGCTGTTAATGGCTCTGCTTCGTTGAAGGCAATGAGAGTTAACAAAAGTTCAAGGACCAGAATTAGAAGCGAATGGCAACATGACAGTGAGGCCCAAAGCAAATGTTTGTTTGTAATGTTGAAAGAAAAGCCTGGACCCTACATTGATGTTGAATTTATTGCTAGCTCTAAGTGGTTTAAACTATTAAAGAATTGCTATTTATTACAGACTGAAAGTATGTGATGAATCTGCAAGTGCTCATGTGAAGGTAGCTAAAGAATGTTTGGAAACTAGATAAGCTGATTGTAGAGGAAAATTACTTGCCAGAGCAAATATTCAGTATGGAGGAAATCTCCCTATTCTGGAAACAGATGCCTGAAAGGACTTTCATTGATAAGGAGGCCAAGTCATTGCCAGGTTTCAAGGCTTTTAAAGACAGGATAACATTCTTGCTTAGGGACCATGTTATAGGCTACAAATGGAAAACACCCTTTGTGACTTGGAATAGTGAGAACCCCAGGGTCTTCAAGAATATCAATAAGCACATATTGCCAGTATACCACAGGAGCAATAAGAAGTCATGGATGACTCAACTCCTCTTCCAGTATGCCCTCTTGAATTGCTGCGCTAGTGAAATGTAGTACTGTTCGGAGAATAACATACCTTTTAAGGTTTTGCTTGTTGTTGATAATGGTCCTGGACATCCTCCTTTTATTGGTGATCTTCATTCCAATGTCAATGTGGTGTTCCTGTTCCCAGATACCACCTCTTTGATCCAACCAATGGATCAAGGAATTATAGCAGCTTTTAAGGATCTTTGCCCGCCCTAGGCAGTTGCTGCGGTTCAACCTAGGAAGTCACTGATGCAATTCTGGAAGGATTACAACATCTGTGACTGCATCAAGAACCTTACTTGGGCTTGAGTTGTTGTCACCAAAGAGTATATAAATGACATATGGAAGAAGACACAAAAGAGGGTTGTCTTTGACTTCAAGGGATTTGTCAAGGGTAAGGAGGTTGTAAAAATCAACAAGGCTGCTATTGAGAAGGCAAACAACCTTAACCTGGGTGTGAATGAAGATGACATTGAGGAGCTACTAGAGGTGATTCCTGAGGAACTGATTAATAAAAAGTTGTTAAAACTGGAACAGAAACACATAGCAGAAGAGATAAGACAAGAGGAAAGTGTAGGAGAAAAAAAAAGACCTCCAAGAAAATTCACAGTGAAAGGTTTATTAAAAGCTTTTGCAGACCCCAACAAGCTCCTTAAAACGTTTGAAAACATGGCCCCAACACTGAAAGTTTTTCATTTATAGGAATGTTCATGGTGCATTGTCTGCTTACAGGCAAATCTATGATGGATAAAAGAAACAAATTAGACAAACCAACAAGGACACGTTTCTGAAAAGAGTGACACCTCCTCAAAATGAGCCTCAGGCAGTTCCTTCAGGAATAATTCCAGAAGAAGGCATTGCTATCATAGAAGATGACAGCTCTATGTGTTTAGTGCCCCTGAAGACCATTCAGAGGGGCAGATGTGGAGGTGGAAGACAGTGATATTGGTGACCCTGAATATCTGTAGGCCTCAGCTAAAGTGTGTTGTGTTTGTGTCTTAGTTTTTAACAAAAAATTTTAAAGTAAAAAAAAAAAAGTAAAAAAATAGAATCTGTACAGTATCTTTGTGTTTTAAGCTAAGTGTTACTACAAAAGAATTGAAAGTTAAAAATATGTATTTAAAAAATTATTTTTATTTTTGACACAAACACACACGCGCGCGCGTGAGCGTGCACACACGGAGAGAAGGGGAGGGTCCAGAGCAGTTTCATAGTTGCGTGTCATTAGTTTTCTACATAGTTTTCATTCCATAGGTGGTTGTGCGGCTACACAAAGCTGGAACCTGCTGGGTCCTCCTGCATGGGAAGCATGCCCCCACTAGGCTGGGGGTGGGGGCAGCTCCCACATGGGAATTATACCTGCGGAGGGAGCTAAACCAGGGGCCTCCCATATAGGAGGCTTGCCCCAGTGAGACGCGAACTGAGGGCACACTCCAGTTCAGCATATGGGTCTGCACAGGCTAGGGCCAGGATTCTACCCTTGAGCCCTGGGGCTACAAGGTGAGTGCTCAACCTGCTGAGCCATCCTGGCATCCCTAAAAATATTTTAAAAGTTTGTAAAGTAAAAAGTTACAGTAAGCTATGTTTAATTTTTTAATTGAAGAAAGAAAATTTATTTAAATTTAGTGTAGCTTAAGTGTGCAATATTTAGAAGGTCTACAGTAGTATACAGCAGGCCGAGGCAGACATTTTCAGGGCCAAGTGTTGTGGTGCACTGGCTATCTTATTATTAAGGTAGTCACTCCAAAACTGCTTGGCAGTCCACTGGTGGACAGTGATCAAGATCTTGCCCTGCCCTGGTGTATAGTGTCCTAGGCCTTCACTTTCATTCACCACTTATTCACTGATTCACCCAGAAGCAACTTCCAATTGTGCATGTTTTATTCATGATAAGTGCTCTATACACATGTACCATGTAAAATTTTTTGCACTGTATTTTTACTGTACCTTTTTTATGTCTAGATATATCTAAATATACAAATACTTACCATTGTGTTACAGTTGCCTGAATTATTCAGTACAGTAACTTGCTTTACAGGTTTGTAACCTTAGAGCAGTAGGCTGGCTACACCACATAGACTAGGAGTGTATGTAGTAGGCTGCGCAGTCTAGGTTTGTGTAAGTGCACTCTGCTGATATTCACATGATGACAAAATTCCCTAATGATGTATTTCTCAGAACATATTCCTGTTGTTAAGCCACACATGACTGTAATTTGACAAAGAAATTACATTTACATAACTTTATTATAGTATTTATAATTATTTTATTGTTGATTTCTTATGATGCTTAATTTGTAAATTAAACTTTGTAGGTATGTATGCACAGAAAAAAACAAACAGTACAAGGTGGGTTTGGTACTATTTGTGGTTTTAGGTATTCACTGGGGGTGTTGGAGCATATGCCCTGAGGATAAGGGTGAAGGGGACTATTGTATTATTAACCAGAGAAGTAAAGAGGGAATAAGAAGTAGGCACAAATAATCTATAGTCATTACAGAGGAGGAGGAAAGAAAAGAAAGTCGTAGACACAGGGAAAGAGAAATGCATACATAAGAGATAAAAGTGGGTAAAAGGAAGGGAACCTAGTATCTGTTGAGAGTTTACTGTGGAGTAAACATTCTCTCCACAGTTCTATGGGGGCAGCTATTATGTTATCTCAGAGGATAACCATTTCCAGACCTAGTTTAAAAAAAACCTCTTCTTTTTCTTTCATTTTTTTAACTTTTTTCTTAATTTGGCATATTTTCTGTATTTTTCCATGCATTATTAGTTTTTAATTTTTAGATTTACATGCAGTAAAAGTCACAGTTTTTGATATACAATTCTACTGATAAATGCGTAGAATATGGATCCACCATCATTATCAAGACACAACTCTCCTGTTGCCTCTCTATAGTTAGCCTATTCCTTTTATCTCTAACCCTTGGTAAACACTAATCTATTCTTCATGATTGTTGTTTTGTTTTTTGCATTTATAGATTATTGTCCTATACATGAAATTATAGTTATGCAGACTTTTAAGTCAGCCTCTTTCACTTAGAAAATGCATTTGACTGGGTGGTGAGCATATAATGCAACACAGAGGAAGCAATATAGAATTGTACACCTGGAACCGATGTAATTTTTACCAATCAATGTCACTCCAGTAAATTTAACAATTAAAAAAAAAGACCTCACAGTTGGCAGATCAGATATCAGAGAATATGATTAAAGATTTCTTTGGACACCTAAAAATGAATGCATTTGAGATTCTTGTTGCATGTGTCAGTAGCTTGTTCCTATTTATTGCGAACTAATAATCTATAGAATGGATGATGTACCATAAGTTTATTTATCCATTCATCGGCTCACAGATGTTTGGGTCATTTGTAGTTTTTAGCAATTATGAATAAAGCTGCTACAAACATTTGAGAATAGCTTTTGTATGAATTTAAGATTTTATTTCACTTGAGTAAATACCTAGGAGTGGGATTGCTGAGTCATATGGTAAGCGTATGTTTAATTTTGTAAGAAACTGCCAAACTCTTCCAAAGTTTTCTATACCATTTTGCATTCCTATCAGCAATATATGAGAATTGAATTGCTCTGTCTTTGCTAATACTTGGTATTGTCAATTTTTAAAAAATGTTAGTTCCTTTAGTAGGTATATATCATTGTGATTTGAATTTGCATTTTACTAATAAATAATGATGCTGAGTGTATTTTCATTTTAAAGGTGTTGTAAATGTTTAAAAAGGTGTTTAGTACCTTTCTTTGGCATTCTGAGAAGGTTTATCTGCTTTTCTTTTTTAAAAAAATTTTATTGTTAAATTTATTGGGGTGACATTGATTGGTGACAATTAGATAGTTTCCAGATGTACAAGTCTACATTACATCACCTGTGTATCACATTACGTGCTCACCCCCTAGAATCAGCTCCCCTTCCATCACCATATATCTGGTGTCCACTCCCGCTTCATCCCCGCTACTCTTCCTCCCTCCTCAGGTAACTATCAAACTATTGAGTGTGGGAAAGCTGGGATGGCTCAGCAGGTAAAGCGCTCGCTTTGAAGCCCCGAGGACTGAGGATCGAATCCTGGCCCCGGCGCCTGCGGACCCACATGCTGAACTGGGGTGTGCCCCCAGTTCAGTTCTTGCCAGGACCTATGTGGGAGGCTCCTGGCCCAGTTCCTGCCCTGCACAGCCCTGTGCCCACCTGTGGAGTGAAACTATATGGAAAACTAATGTGAACTATGGAGACTGCTCTGGGCCCTCCCCCTTCTCTCTGTCTCTGTTTCTCTCTGTCAAAAATTAATAAAATAAATCTTAAAAAAAAACAAACCAAAACTATTGAGTGTGTTTGTAAGGCTGGTGCCCATTCCCATTTCTCCTCTCCACTGTCCCTATTTGCTTTGTACAAACAATAACTTAAAAAAAAAATGATTCATCCCCCCCTCCCCCCCAACAGAACAGTAAATGACCTTGATAAGGCCTTTGACAAGCATTTGGGTTGTAGCTGCTATATCACACAATCCAGAGTACACCATTCACATAAAAAACAAAACAAAACTCCCTGGAGTGATGCAGTGTAGCAGTCCTGGTTATATATTTTCAGCCATTATCTAGAGTTGTTGGTGATTAGGTTCCATGGAAAAGTTGAGTACTATCAAATGATGCATTTAAAAATCATTTTTCATAGTTTTCCTGAAGTGAAATTTTGTCCAGGAGCAGGTTCTGATGTAATGTCCTACAGGCAGTATGTCTAATGGATCAGACTTGGGATACAGAAAGGCCTATCACAGATACTCAACTCTGCTGTTCATTGCATGAATGACCTTGTGCATCTTATCTGGCTTCTTTGAAGACAATTCTTAATTGGTAAAACAGGGTTGATAATATCTCCCCTTTTGTGGATGTGGTTAGAATGATCAATAATGCATGTAAAATACCTGACACAGTCTCAACCTCCTCAAGTTATAGTTGTTTTTACTTCTATTTCTTACTACTACTTAGTGCTGATTACCCAAAAGTCATACCGTACCAGCAAAGCAGAGGGGAAAAAAATGAAAGCACTTAATTGAAAATATTAAAAAAATATATAATCAGAAAAGAAATAAGATTTTTATCAGACTATTTTAGTATTTAATTGGGAAGAGGGAGAGGATTATACCACCGGTATTATATTTTCTGTACTTTAGGCCTCTAAAGGTCTTATTTTGGGCCTACTGCCACCACCACTACCACCACCATGGTCACCTCTGTTTTATGACTGTGTTAAAGAAAATCACCCAATGTTTAGGGTCTTAGAAATACAATTTACTTGTTTGAGATAAGAAGATATATGAATGAATATTAATATTAGTTGACATCACTAGTTAGTTCTTTCTAGTAAGTGAGAATATTTGAGCTTCCAGGAAATTTTATAAGGTTTTTAAAAACTATAATTTCTTCTTGATGATTCTTGTGATTCTTTGGATTAAAAAAAGGGGGTTCTATGGAAAGTAACCTAAGAGGATGATCTGATCATAAATTCCTAACTGGGCAGGTCATGGTGGGTAGTCATGCCCCAAGCATATAATATTTTAGTAAAATGTTTATCTTTGCCTTAAACAAGCCCTGTTCGTTGTTTTCTGTGCATCTGAATTAACCCACCTTTGAAATAAACTGTAACTACCCTCAAGTGAACACATAATCTTCATCCTGTAATCTTAATGCCTGCCTTGCTTTTTCCCACCTACATGCAATCTTATATTTCCTCTTTAATTTCAAATACATAAAAGAAGCTGCAAAACTCATCTGCAGAACCTTTGAGACGTTGCTTCCTGGCATATGTCATCAGTTTGGCTCAAATATTTATAAAAATTATCTACAGGTTTGAACATTTCTTATATCAACAGTTTTGTGATGATTTCAGTAAAATACCATTACATAAAACAGCAAGGAAGGAGAACCAAGGAGATTAGATCTGCTGTAAGGATGAGTACTATGGGGAGAAGTTTACCAAGCAGGCAATGGAGTGGGTGTGGAGAGGAGGCATTTAGGATGAGTTTCTGGACCTGAGAAGTAATTTAAAAATCTTAACTTGTAGAGTGATGGTGCAATTTTATTTCTATGTTTATTTCTATTTTTGTAATAAATGGGGAGGAGTAAGGAATAGTCTAAGAAGTAGAATTAAAGGTCCTTTTTATTCTCTCTCAGGTAAGTAATACATCAGAAATATTTTACTCTAGCCATTTTGTAGCTTGAGATTAAAGAAGGAAAGTTTGCATTAACATCTTTTTTCATCTGCCTTTTCTTGCATTTGACCTACTATGGCACATTCTTTGTTTTTCTCAAGTTAACAAAACCTAGGTATTTAATGGGCCCTATCTTTGTTTGCTGAAAGACAAAGTTTCTGAGATTCTTTTTCAGTTAGGTATAACCTTGTGAAGAAGTTTTGATCAATGATATGTAAGTGGAAGTGTGTGATAGTTACCAAAATTCTGTTTAAAGAGAAAGGTGTATACAGTGTTCCCTCGCCACTTCGCGCTTTATGTTTTGCGGCTTCAGTGCTTCGCGGGTTTTCCCAAAATATTCATCAAAAAATAAAAATGAAAAAATACAACCATGTCGGCAGCCACATTGCGGAAAGGAGCGTTGTTTCATGTGGATGCGCGCGAGAGAAGGATCCCTGCATGTCAAACAAAGAGATGAGTTGACTCAGAGTCCCTCCCACGGACTCTCATAAAGGCGCGTGATTGGTTTCCGGTGCGACATCACCAATGAGAAAATTCCTAGGGGCAAACCCTACTTCGCGGTTTTTCAGCTTTCACGGAAGGTTCTGGTTCCCATTAACCGAGAAAAAACGAAGGATCACTGTATACCCTTCTTATCTTTTTCTGCAGCTGCCAGCAGAGATCATGAGGACAGGCACTATACTCTAGGGATGGTGGAAAGGAGAGCGGAAGCACAGTGTATGGAGAAGACATGGTAGAATAGCTCTGGACTGTGTATTTTCAGATTATTTTATGCCAGAGAAATAAATAAGTTCCCCCCAATGGTGGTAGATGCAGATTAGTTTGGTTAATTGGCTACTAGTAACTCCTCCAGTGATTATGTCTAGATCACCAATACCTCCCTGCCCCCTTGCCCCCCACCCCTTTTACTTGTATTTTGTTTAAAATAAAGTTGAATCTACTACCCCCCCACACCTTCATTCTAAGGCAGCTTCCCTTTTTCTGCTTCCTGGTCTGTGATTGAACTCTAGGATGTCATTTCACTTTCCACTTCTAAATCCCTGAATTATCTTCTCCCAACATTTTCCATATTTGTTTACAGGCACAACAACATTGCAATTAGAAGCTGCTATAAATACTAGTTATATAGTTTCTGAAATTTTAATTATTTTAAAGGTAATTAAACCATAAGTACAGTTATAGATATTTTATTTCCTAATGAAAAAGATATAATTTCTAAAAAACAATGTGTAGCCATTAAGTTCCCTCCAATGGTGGTAGATGCAGATTAGTTTGGTTAATTGGCTACTAGTAACTCCTCCAGTGATTATATCTAGATCACCAATACCTCCCTACCCCCTCGCTCCCCCCCCTCCCCCCCCTTTACTTGCCTCTTTTGGAGAACTCAAACTATTTATACTTTAGTCATGTGGTCCAGACAGAACCTTATTTATCACCATCACCGTTATTGGTTCAAGAATGCATATGTGAGATGAGCAAATAATAGTCCTGTTCTGCCTTTTTTAAAGATTTATTTTTATTGTTTTTTTTTGACAGAGAGAAGGGGGAGGGCCCAGAGCAGTCTCCATAGTTGTATGCCATCAACAGTGGGTGGGGGAGCCCAGGGTAGAACCTGGGATGGGGGCCTCCTGCATTGGAGTATGCCTCTACGAGCTGGGGGCCGAACCAGGGGCCTCCCACATGGGAAGCTTGCCCCAGGGAGAACCAAATTGGGGCCATACCCCAGTTCAGCATATGGGTCCACACAGGCCAGGGCCCGGATTTGATCCTCAGACTCTGGGGCTGCAAAATGAGCGCTCAACCTGCTGAACCATCCTGGTGTCCCCGCCTTTTTTTTTAAAGATTTGTTTTATTGTTTGAGAAAAAGTGAGAGAGAAAGAGAGAGAAGGGAAGAGGGCCCAGAGCAGTCTCCATAGTTGTTCATTACTAGCTGTGACATGGTTTCATTCCACATAGGTGGATATGGGGCTGTGGGGGGCTGGAACGGAACTGGGGGCCTCCCACATGGAAGTTGAGAACCTTTACCACTGAGCCATCCTGGCGGTTACCATTTTTTCCACAGGTCAGCATATAGGGTTGCATGGGCCAGGGTGGGAAAAGAACCCTGGACCTTGCTATTGCAAGGCAAGCACTCAACTGCTGAGCTATCCCAGCATCCTCTGTTCTACCTTTTTGAGACTCCACCTAGCTGGGAAAGAGATCCTCTCTAGTCTTGTAGCTGTAATGATGTAGAAAAGCTGGTTTAGAATCATATTCAGAGAGAAGCAGAAATACGTAGAGATGGAGGGAAACAATCCAGTCTTCAGAAAATGGACATTGTATCTCATCTGCGCTAATTAGAATCTCTTTCCAATTAACCTTTAAAATTTGCAATTGAGACATAATTTCAAGTCAAACTGTGTTAGGTACTTGAACTAGATGGTCATATGAAGGTACAGAAGTTTCTTTAAAGCCATATTCCTAAATGTACAATAAATGTATTTAAAAATTTTTAAATCATTATGTTCTTTGTTACTTTGAAGAAAGTTCATGCTTGGTACAAAAACTGTATTGTCTTTGTTATTCAAGCAAATTGCTCATTTGGCAAACTACCAGAGTGTTTCATGGAGAAAAAAAACCAAGTTTTTTTTTTTTTCTCCAATGAATGCAGAGTATTTTTAAAAAGATAAGAAATGCCCTCCTAAACCAACAATAAAGTATGCACAAAAACCTAGTGCTAAGATACCATCATATAATTGCTGAGCACTCTTGTTCTGCTCTTGGACCTCTTTATAAATAGAAAGTGATCTTGTTTTTATTTTAGGAATACTGTATACAAAAGTTATGACCCAGTGGCTATACTATTCCTTTGAAATGTGTGATGGTACATAATAGAATTTGATTAGAACTTATAACACTTTTCTATCTCTACCATTGATGGTAGTATCTTTTATAATCATTTAATATTTATGTTTCTTTTCCAATGCAAAAAGTTACTTATTTTGTGGCAGAATCATCTATGATTTCTCAAGCAACATCATATACTTTTCTCTTTTAAATTAGAACTAGAGATTTGTCCTAAAGTCTTTGTTCTTAGAACAATAGATAGGCAAAGGAAGAATATTTGTAAAGAGTGATCAGAATACTTTTAGTAATGTCACAGTGGTTTAAATATAATGGATGATGAAATTTCTAGATCAGGGATGTCTAATCTTTTGGCTTCCCTGACCCACATTGGAAGAATTATCTTGGGCCACACATAATATACAGTACAAATTTTATTTTATTTTATTTTATTTTTTGTGAAAAAATCTCATGTTTTAAGAAAGCTTCTGAATTTGTGTTGGGCCACATTCAAAGCCATCCTGGTTCACAGGCTGTGGGTTAGACAAGCTTGATCTAAATTGTAGTACCGAGGAAGGCAAAGGCAATGAAGTCAGAAGTTATATTGTTGGGTATCATCCTAACAATGGATATATAAGTCCTAAGAATGAACTATAAGAGCTTCTAAAATATTCCAGTTTCCCCCACCTTGTGACACCAACTTTTCTTGCCTGTTGCCCTTGGCCAACCTTTCCCTGTACTTTTGAACTTTGCCTATTCCTTTACTGAGAGTATTTTTAGATAGCTTTTCTTTTGTCCTTGAAATTCTGCTTCTTTATACTGGGCAATTTCTTAAACTTATCAGTACTAGTGCCCAACTGGACAGAAAGGCACATTTTCTTAGAAATTTATGTCACTGCCTTTGCATTTTAGAGGTCTTGACTGTTCTCTTTGATTAGGCAGTTCAGGAATTTATTAGCAAATATTTGTTTATTGACCATGACCAAATGCTAAATGACAGACACTGTATTAGGTTCTGGTCACCAGTAACTAAAATTGTTTGAAGGGAAGATATTTTAATCAGTAGGTACTAAAGTTTTACTTATTTATTCTGTCTGTAATTTTAAACTTCAAATGCAAAAATAGATTATATCAAATCCCCATGTATACAAGGTCTGACAATTAAGTTCATGAACTTGGCACTGTGTGCTTACATTGGTAGCACTGTACAACAATTCAGTAAGGTTTCATAACCTTGGAATATTAGTGTCTCATAGCTGTGTTTATGTCAACGTTTGGCTGAGTGGCGTTTATTACTGTTGTGTGTTTTGTGTGCCATTGTGAGTATGTCAGAACTTGAATTAGAGCAACAAGCAAACATATTTCTTGTTAAACTTGGCAAGAGTGGAAGTGAAATCAGGGCCATGTTAGTCCAAATTTATGGGGATGATGGCATTAAGAAGATGGTGGTGTACAAATGAATTAAACATTTTTCTGAGGGGAAAGAGAGGTCAGGGCCACCAGTAATGAGTAGAACTGATGAAAACATTGCAAAGATTTGTTGAATTGTGCGTCAAAATCATTGGTTGACTGTGAGAAGCGTAGCAGACCAAGTAAACATCCATAGAGAAACAAAGTCTGAGCTGAAAATCTTGGCATGGAGAGGTATGTGCAAAAATGGTCCTGAAGGTGCTTACCAATGAACAAAAGCAAAGGAGGGTTTCAAGTTTGCCAGGACCTTTTGGAGAGGCAAGATGATTGCTTGGGGCCATGTTATCAATGATGATGAGACATAGGTATACTAGTATGACTCTGAAATAGAGTGTCAAAGTGCACATTGGAAAGTTATGTCAGTCTAAATCAAGAGTCCAAATGATGTTGCTAACCTGTTTTGATATCTGAGAGATTGTTCATTTTTGTTGGATCCTGCTGTCAAAGTCGAATGGTTACCAGAGTTGGGCGTGAGGATTAAGAAAACACAGAGTCCTTCATGGGATTGGGAGGACTGTCAGAGAGCCATCACCATCTGCAGCCCCGAGTTTATTTTTACAGCTCAATATATAGAAAAAGACCACGTGTACATTCTACAGCAGTGAGATAATTGATTAACTAGACACAAAACAGACTCCCTATACCAAAGATTACTTGGAGACAAGTCTGGGAATACAGAGGTAACATCTTAAAGCAACCATTTGTTTGCAGTCACCTACAGAAAACTCCCTATCCAGGAAGAAACCTGCTGGCATTAGCAAAAGATCAATTAGGAACAGACTGCCAAGCATGCATATCTTTGAAGTCAGGGGAGTTGCTTATCTCCCAGACTGGGAGTCTTGGTCATTCTCAAGCCAGGCAGAAACATTCCAGCAACCCTTCATTATGCCCATAAAGTGGGAAGGGGCAAGAGAAGAGAAACTCCTAGGAAGGAGAGACAAAGTCTCAATTCTATTTTCCCAATACTATTCTGATGTCCCCTATGCAACTGTGCCTGTCTTAGGTTGTTCCTCCTCGAGGAATCTTACCCATCATTGACTAACCAGCCATCCTCAGGGGCTATATCGAGAGTCTCTCAGGACAAGTAGTCTTGCCATTAACTGTCATAATGTCACACAGGGTGACATCGCTTCCGACAGTTCATTAAGAATTTGTACCAACCAAATTGACTATTTGGAAGTGCTGAAAAGGCTGTGTGAAAAAGTTAGATGAAAATGACCTGAACTTTTCACCAACAGCTCATGGTTCTTCCATTATGACAATGTACCAGCTCACAAGGCACTGTCTGTGAGGGAGTTTTTAGCCAGTAAACAGCTGTATTGGAACATCCTCCGTACTCACCTGATCTGGCCCCCGATGACTTTTCTTTACCTGAAGGTAAAGGAAATACTGAAAGGAAGACATTTTGATGACATTCAGGACATAAAGGGTAACATGAAGAAGGCTCTGATGACCAATTCAGAAAAAGAGTTCCAAAATTGCTTTGAAGGGTGGAGTAGGCCCTGTTGTTCGTGCACAGCTTCTCAAGGGGAGTACTTTGACGGTGACTGTAGTGATACTCAGCAATGAGGTGTATAGCACTTTTTGTAGGATGAGTTCACTAAGCTGTCATACTTCATATCAATAGACTTTAACTTCTCAATACTTTTTTTTAGGATTTATTTTATTGTTTTTGAGAGAAAAAGAGAAGCGGGGAGGGCCCAGAGTGGTCTCAGTAGTTATACATCATTAGTTATGACGTGGTTTCATTCCACACAGGTGGATGTAGGGCTATGTAGTGTGGAAACCAAACCAGGGGCCTTCCGCATTGGAGGTGAGTGTGCACCTTCACTGCTGAGGCATCCCAGCAGCTACCAGCTGCGCCCCAACTTAGCATATGGGTTTGCATGGGCCAGAGCTGGGAGTTGAACCCTGGACCTTGCAATTGCAAGGCAAGTGCTCAACCTGCTGAGCTATCCCTGCATCCCAATACTTTTTTTCGTTGTTGTATTTTCAAAAAAATTCCAGAAATCATGCTGTTTTATCCATAAATGCTTGAGGATGAAACATAAAATTTTTTTGTAGCATAATTATGCCATGGGTTATCTAAAATACTTAACTGCAATTCCTTATCATTAACTAATACTCAGTTTATAATAAACTCCCCAGTTATGTACAAAAAGTCATTTTGCATTTGGTTTGTTTGAATGAAGATCCCAAAAGTTGTGATCACTATAATGGTTTGTGTAATGTCTGTTTTAAGTTTGGTCCCCTCCTTTCTTTATCCCTTATGATTTTGACTTGTTGAAGAAATAAAGTTTTGCTTTATTGGTTTTGTTCTGATAGAATTTAGTTAGATTTGAAATAATTAGCATTTTCTGCAACATATTTGATTAATAATACTTCCCCTTGATGAAACCTAGTTTTCCAAGCTTGTCAGTAAGCAGCAGAAAGTGACTTCTGTGTCCTAAGTGAATGGTCCAAACAACTACCGTAAGATGTATCCATCCAGAGTCCCTCTTACTAGGAAAGACTTAACTTTTCTGTTGATCTAAGGCCTTTCTTTTTTTTAACTCTTAGATTTTATGATTTTTGTGGCTGGTATGTAAGTCACAAGCATTAGAGTTTATCGTATACTATAATCCAGTTACCTCATTTGTTGTAAATGAGAAGTACCCTTGACCTAAGTGAGACTGAGCAGAAATTTACCTGTGTAGCAATTTGTAACAGCAGAATCTTACAGTAATTATTTTATACCCAAGGTAACAAAACTGTAGCTGTATTTTATAGTAAAGTCAAAATCACATCTGCCACTTTTGTAAACAAGTTATACAAAAGAAATGTATTTCACAAAGTTTTAGTAGTTAATTTTTTATTTAGATAACATATAATATACATTGCAAGATATTTTTTACAGAGACTATAAATCGACAGGTAACTAATTTTTTTTATAATTTTTGGAATTTATTTTCTTTCTTACTTGATATGTGTAGACCTATTTATTATACACTGTGGTTGTGGAGTTAGAGAGGAGCAGGATTTTTGAAATATAGATGTCAGTTTAACTGTATTTTATAGTACTGTACCCTAGAATAGTAACAATTTTCTGTTTTCATATATTTGTAGAAAAATATACATATATGTTAATGATTTTAAAATTTTAAACCAAGCTTTGGTTCACAATGTTATTTGTTAAATGAGCAAAAATGTTTAAGTTTAAAAATGAGTATGGTATAGAGGGATATCCTACAAAATACCTAATTGGTGCTCCTCAAAACTGTCAAGTCATTAAAAACAAGGAAAGTATGAAAAACTTTCATAGTCAGGAGGAACCTAAAGAGACATGACAGCTAAATACAATGTGGTTTCCTGGATAGGATCATAAAATAGAAATAGGGCATAGCTAAAAACTATGGGACTCTGAATAAACTGGGCTTTAGTTAATAGTAATATATTATTATGATTTATTGATTTTAACAAATGTACCATACTAATGTAAGATGTTAATAATAGGGGAAACCGAATGGGAGGGTGGTATATTGAAACTCTGCTATCTTCTGAATTTTTCCTTAAATCTAAAACTGTTCTAAAAGAGAAAGGCTATTTAAAAATGAGAAAGTTTTAAAATATTATGACTAATATAAACTGCTTGAGGACAGAGTCATTTGACTTACTAATATTTATCTACTTAAGGTCTGGCATACTGCCTGGCACAAAATAAGTCCTCAATAAATGTTTATTGAGTGATAATGTTCCACTTAGATTATTTGTGGAAGGAACTTCTGGAAAGATGAGTAGAAAGAATTTGAAAAGGAAGCTATTCAATTTTCTCAATTTTTATTAAAAGCTACAGAAACTCAATTTAATACAAGTTGAATTTATTTGAATACACTTTATACCCAATGAATTCAAAATGTTTGTATAAACTTTTTATTGCTTGTGAAACCAATTTGAAATCAGTTGTAATGATTCTGAAAGAGATCAGGTTTAGTTTTGTTTATAAAAGAATTTCATTACATTAACATGCTAAGGGCTAAACTATTAAACATAGTCCCTTTAACAAGTAGAATAAATGTACTCAGCGATAAGAAAAGATGAAATACAGCCATCTGTGACAACATGAATGGACCTTGAAGTCATCATATTAAAAGAGATAAGTCAGACTGCAAAATCAAGAACCATATGACTCCACTTATAGGTGGAATATAAAACTGAAAATAATAAAGAAACAGAATTCATGAACAGAGTCAGTAGTTTAATGGTTACCTGAGGGTAAGGGGGAGAAGTGTGGGGATGTAGGGAGAGGGCATCAAATATATGAGGATGGAAAGAGAAATGACTCTGGGTGGTGAGCACATAATCCAGTACATAGATGATGTAATGTAGAATTGTACACTTGGAACCTATGTAATTTTTACCAACTAATGTCACCCAAATAAATTTAACAATCAAAAACAAACAAGTAGAATTAAATGTAATAGTAAAAAAAATAAAAGTATATCAACATCATTAGCCATTAGGGAAGTACCAATTAAAACCACAAAGAGATACCACTTATATACCCATTAGAATAGCAAAACAAAAATAATCCAACAACAACAAAAAATTGACAATACCAAGCTGGCAAAGATGTGGAGCAACTAAAACTCTCACATCTTGCTGATGGGAATACAAAATTGTACGGTTACTTTGGGTGACAGTTTGGCAGATTCTTACAAAGTTAAACATATACTTAGCATTAGTGTGTCAAATGACTCTGTCCTCATAGAAATCCCACCCCTATGTATTTGCCCAAGAGACTGTGTTCCTTCAAAAATTAGTATATAAGTGTCTATAGCAGCTCTATTTGTAATTGTCAAAAACTGGAAACAACCCAAATGTCAATGTGTGAATGGATATATTAATACCATACAATGGAATACTACTCAGTAATAAGAAGGCGTGAACTACTGATATGTGCAATAGCTTGTATTAATTTTAAAGGCATTATGCTTAGCGAAAGAAGCCAGTCTCATGATTCCATTTATATGACATTCTTGAATATACAAACCTATAGTGATGGGAGAACAGGTGGAGTTTTTTGGTGTGATGGAACTGTTCTGTATCTTGAATATGGTGGTGGTTACACAAATTTATACATATGTTGAAATTCATAGAATTATATACTCCCATTCCTCCCTCCCCAAAGTCAGTTTTACTGTCTGTCAATTTAAAAAGTAAAATCAAAGACACACAAATACACATCTGCTCTATTAGGCTTTATAAGGCATTTGATCTACTTACTGGCTAAATAAACTTATATAAGTTCTGTCTGATGTTTTGTCTATTAGATTTTTAAAAAAATGTTCAAGGAATTTTATGCAAAGGGAATGATATACAGAAAATCTTTTATATTAAAATAAAGCATAGAGTTATGAGAAGACTTGCCTAGGATCACACTATAAGAATGTGATATAGCTGGAATTTCAACTATGTATGTCAGACTCTCCCCTTCCTTTTAACCATTTTATTGTAAAATAAAGCAGCGATTCAGAAAATTGCACAAAACAAATACCGGTATATTTAATGTAGTATAAAGTGAACACAATTATAACCATCACCAGGTCATTAGGTAGAACTTTGCCAGCTACCCCAGAAGCACTCCATGTACTCTATCCTAAGTACTTCACTCTGCAGTAGTCACCAATATTTTGATTTTTATATTAATTCATAGTTTCATCACCCAAGTTTGTATCTCTATAATCTTATCTGTTTTCTTTTTGAATTTGATATGTCTTGATCCATTTAATTTGTAGATCTCCCCTCTCATCTCTTTCTTTTCCTTACAGTTTAGTTCTTAAACCCTGGACTGTTGGACTTTTGTATAGTTTCTCACAGTTTGGATTCTGCTGATTGCATAATAATAGTGTAATTCAGCATGTCTCTCTGTTCTCTATGTGTCCTGTAGATTTTTCCAGAGGATCCAGAGGCTTGATCAGAATCAGGTGTGATTTCTTTGGCAAGATTGTAGGAGGTGTTGTGTACATCAGGAGGCACTTGGTACTTTTGTGCGCGCTCGTGCGCGCGTGTGTGTATAATGTTAGGTGCCATTGATATTTAATGCCTAGATCCAGTAGTTCATTGGGGGTTGCAAATTGGTGATAATATAAATAATTTTGCTTTTATTTAGTAGAATACTTCCATAGAATACTTTCCTCATCTGCTATTTTGTTATTGAATAGTACAGTTTCTAAGGAAAGGTGGGATAAATGCTTAATTCTTTATTTACCAGTTTTCAAGATTGTGAGTTTGTTCCCTAAGAAACTTGGAAGAAGGTGTTTTAGTTAATTTTTTTAAGGATTGTTATGATCTAATGAATTTAGACATATTTAGATTTTAATCCATTGCAATTAATATGGTTAATGCGGTTCAGATTGTCTCTTCTTTGACCAGTGGGAGCCTCTAAGAGGTTTCTGAACCTTTTTACATGACCCTGGTAGTCTTTGATAGCTTTCTTGCTAATGGTATACTGTAAGTCATTCCAAGCTTATTTTGTAATTTTCTGCTGATTCTATGGAATCAACCATTTCTCCAAAAATCACTGACAATGGAGATTATTATATAATAGAGTTAATATTAATTGAGGAGAGCCTCAACTAAGAGCCACCAGTAAAGACAACTTCAATTTGTCTTGAAGTCATACCTAGAAAATAATGGGAACTCAAGAAATATTTGTTGGATTGATGTTTGGATGTGAATATCTAGGTTAAGGCCTCTGATTTTGTACCCTTCCCCCCCACCCCCACCCCATCACAGTGCCTGCCTGCTAAGTGCTCAGTAAATGTAGTGAAGTGAGTAAGATCATGCTCTTTGATAGCAGACCTTATTCTACCATATATTAGTTGTGTGAGGGAAGAGAGAAGTTACTTTACCAAACTTCTATTTCTCTGTCTGTAAAATAGGTTAATTACTGGGGTTGTTATTATGAGGATTAAGTGAAACAATTTAACATCACTCAATAATAATCAACATAGTGGCTTCTATATGCTAGATGCTTAATAGAACATAGCTACAGTTTTACTGTTGTTTGGGTTTATATATTTTATTTACCTGATAATCTAATTATATTTTATTTAATATCAATGTAAAACCAAATAAATGGAATTTATGTACTAATTGGTGGGTGAAAGCATCCCAACAGCAGTTTGAGTAAGAAAAATGAACTAATTTAGCATTGTAAATTTCCTTTTGCAAGTGAATATAGAGACTAGGTAGTTGCATGTATTAATAATTTGAACCATAATATTTGCCAGATTGGCTTTTAAGTATTGTGTTTATGATTTTATGCTCCACAAATAGAAATAGACAAAAAGTAGAGATGTGCTTTCTACAGTACACCGAATTAACTTGTAATACAGTTAGTCTTTGATTTATAAACTCTAGATTTTAAGTGCTCTGTAGAATAGAAATTGCCTGGGAAATGAGTGATCTCTGTGTAGAGGAATGCTTTCTCTTACTATGGGATCAAATTTTCCATCAGGCGTTATTAATCTTATCTTTGACCCCATATTCTGCTGTTGAATGCCTCTTTGCAATGTTGCCATGGATGTCAGGGACATCGCTGCTCTCACTGACAAACAGGGAGGCACATGAATTCCTGAGCTCATAATTTGGAACTCAGAATATTAATACACCCCCACCCCCAACACACATACAGACACATGTGTATTTCCCTATATTTATAAGTAGTAGCTAGATATAGTTGATGAATTACTATTTAAATGTGGGCTGGCTTGGGAATAGAGTTACCATTTTTAGCGTTGTTTTCAATATAAAAGGAAAGTTCAGTCTTAAATTCTGAATAGGTTTTGAAATAGCCTGTTCATTCATGGTGGCCTGCCTGTTTTTATGTATGAGGACTTCATTGCTTGTCAAATGCCAAGCATGAAATGTTTGGTGCATTTACTAGGTTGTAATCATCTTGGATTATATATCTGAGTTTCAAGTTAAGTCATGCACTACAGATACTTTTTTGTGTAATTGAGACTTAATGATAGTATTACTGATATTTCATTAATTAATGATTAAAAACTAACATTCTTAATCTGTGTAACTTGGTAGAGTGGAAAATACTATTGTTTTGTAGTCAGATCTGAGTTCTAATTCTAGCCTCATCATTTATTAACTAAATTTGTTTCCTCAACTATAAAATGGAGATGATAATTTCATGGTGGTTATGATTTAACAACCCATTTTAAGTGCTTAGTCAAGGTGCTTGGTATACATTAAACACTCAGTAGCATACCATTAAATCCTTAATTTCTTGCAGTTAGTTCTTTAGCAAACTTGATGTGTATAAAAGTGAGCATTTTACTGAGCTATACAGCATGGGGTTATGTTTTAAACAGCATAGTAGTAAATAGTTGTGATAATATATTTTTTTATGTCTCTGGTTATGTTAATTAAGGATGGCTTATTTTAATTTTTTACATTTTTATAATGCTCATAAAAAGCATTTAAGTACTTATATAGTAATGAAAGCTCAAGTAGCAAGTAAAAACAATGAATAAAATAATGTGCTGTTCATTCTTCAAATTATTTTATATAGCAACATTTGCTTTGGCAGAAGATCTTATTTCATGGGGTTATTGGCTGAATTTTTATATCCTATTATGAAATAATAAACTTTTGAAATTTTAGGAGTATATATATTCCTAAAATTCAAATGTAGTTTATGAATGGCCAATACTGACCTACAAGGCTTTTTTAATGAAAATGAAATAGAAATCTTAGAATGTAAGTGAATTTGATAATTGTTCTTTTATGAATCTGATGATATAAATATAAAAATTTAACTAGTATATTATGTTTGTAGTCCAGTTTTAGGTTATTAAGCTAAGCACAATTAAATAAAAGGAATAATGTTCCTGGCCTTGAACATTGAAAATGGTTTATGAGAAAGTTTGTTTCAGTTAATAAATGTTTCATTTCAGTATTTGGCTAGGCCATAGTAAATATGAGATGCCTAGAGAAAATTTGTTGATGAATATTATATACTTAAAATGTCTAGCCATCTTTGTGGAAGGTGGGGTTATTCACTCTTCCTCAAATTCTCTCCCCTATTCACCCTTCTCACTTTCTTCTCATCCTGATCTTTTCTTTCCCCTTCACCTCCTACCTCTTCTCTCCTATTCTTTTCTCAATTTCCCTTTCCTCCAGTAGTTGATACTGAAATTTTATTAAACCTATGAAATATTTCAGACATATTTAAAAGTACAGTAAATCATATAGCAGACATTATTCACCACTGAAATTAAGCAAATGTTCTTTTTTGCAGTATTTAGTTTAACTTTTTTTTTTTTTTAAGGGCAAGCAGAAGAGCAGGGATTCTTGACTTTTGTTTGAGTTTTTTTTTGCCTGGCTTTATGGAATTTTATCCTACATGTATACAGATTAGTATTAAGTCAAAGACTCAATTGGGCCTGTATATAGATATCTGGAGCTTTTTTTCTGCACAACTTTCTCCTTTCTGGTACATTGTCCAATAATTCCTGCCACTTATACCTTCTGAACTCCAGTCTTTGTCTTTTCAAGTAAGTGAGAGTGCTGTGCTCTGTTTCAGTCTCCCTACCTGCAGTGGTGTCTAGAACACATCTCTTGGCAGAAGGTCAGTGTGCACATAGGGTTTATTTAGCTTTTTTCCTTCTTTCAGGTAATGCAGATCTATACTAATTGTTGTCTGGTGTCTAGAAACTGTTGTGTTATATATTTTGTTGAGTTTTGCAGTTGTTAACTGTCTGAGGGTAAATCTGGTACAAGTTACTCCATAATGATTAGAAGCATAAATCCCAGATTACTGGATTATTGTGGGAGTGAGAGAGGTTTGTAAAGACTTTTGGGTGAAGTTACAGGAAGGAATCACAGTGAGCCTTGCTTGGCTGGTTTTATATTTAATGGCTATTTAGGAATGGAATGTTAATGGGCTCTGGGAGTAGTTGACTTGACAGTAGTTTGCCCTTTAACTAAATCTACCAGATGAGATAATAAATAGTAAAATACTATGCAAATTTGCTTATTATTTTAGTTTAGAATAATTTATTGAACGCTCTTATAGACTGTTCTGTCTCAGATTTTTGACTTTTGGAATTTAAAATGAAGATAGTTGGATTGTGGTGGAGGAATTGGAGTTGGTGATGATGCTTTGATATTATTTCTAATCAGCAAAAATTGGTTATAGTAGGCTTCGATGTCATTGGAGAAAGGCAACTTCTTACCATTAGTAATAGTGTCAACCTGAGAATCATCTCATATTGTAACAAAAAAGTAACTGGCATAAAGATATTTTCATAGAATGCATTGTGTCTCTATCATTCTTAGGTTTTTGTACTTAGTGATGTACATATACTTACTCAGTGAACATTTGATGTTGTGACTTACACATACTTACTGAGTGACTATTGATGTCTGAATCTTTATTAATACCATTTCACTTGTCAGTCAATCATAATGATTACTTTCTATGTGTCTGGAAGTTCCCAGATGATGGAGAGGTAGCAACAAAAGAAGTAGGAGGTAATGGTCCCTAATCAGAAGGCTAAACAAGATAGCACACATATAAGGCATCAAAGGATTCTAGCAAGGATTAATGGAGTTCAGAATGATTATATCAGCTCTCAGGAGGAATGGAGGGGCTGGATTTTGAGAAAGTTGACAGAAGTGCATGGATTGACAAAGAGGATAAGGGAGAAAAAAAATCTCTGTTCTAAAAAAAAAAGGAATAGTGTGTTGCAATGACAGCTGAGAATGACAGAATTGTTCTGTGGAAAGCAAGAAAATTAAATTGACTTGAACAGAGTTTGTATAGAAGATAGTCAGAGGTTAAGTTGTATAGCTAATTGGAGTGGGAGATATAGAAGATTTTGAGCTTTAATGTGAGAAGAATGGCATTTCAGTTGTCCTATAGGTGAAAAGTAGATAAAATTAAAGAATTTCATGTTCACAAAGCAAATTTTATGGGTGCTGATTTATTTTAAGAAGAATTATGAAGCATTTTAAGACAGAATGTTACTACATTTGAGTATAATTTGTGAAATGAAAATCCATTCCTTATTGGGATTTGAAAAGCACTGCTTGTAGAATAAGTGAATATACTAACATTTTACTTGCTGTGTGATTGGCTACATAGGGAAGAAAAAAAGAGATTAAAAAATACTAACTGAAATTTGAGTAGGGCTAAATTTTATGTTTTTCTTTTATTTTCCAGGTTGCTGCTTCTGCTAAGAGAGCATCTATGACTCTGATAGTGTTTTCATTCAAGATAAAGTGCTCTGTTGCTTTTATTGATTAATTGAACAAATTCAGGTTAGTACATTTTGTGGACAGCACTAACTTGTTCCAATTTACATGTTAAAATTTTGAGAAATGAATAATTTTGTGTTTGAAGCTATATGTGTATGTACTAGTGAAAGAGAAATGCCAAGTCGTCTAAACTCTTGAATTGTGTATTAGTTACTAACACTTTCTGACTACCTACTATGTACAATTTGCAATGCATAAGATGAAAAATGTTTTACTTCCTATTTAATAGGTTCGTACTTTAAAGTAAGGGGCTAGATGAAACAAGTTGTAGCTGAATATGGTACATTGTACTTTTGGCATCATTGTGTGGCATATCTGGTGCTGAAAATATCTCAAAATTTTTGACAGAAGCTGACTTTTTAAAGCATCATTCTTTTCCAGATTTTAGTCATACATTAAAATTTTTGTTTGTTTTTAGTGTTCAGTCTGTGAGTTTTGATAAATGTATATTCATCATCATAATCTTCTAAATTCATTTATGTTTCCTCTTTGTAGTCAACCTCTCCTTCCACCTCAATCCCAAGCTACCACTGATGTGTTATTTTGTCTCTATAGTTTTTTTCCAATATGTCATTTACATGGAATCATTTAGTATGTATAATAGCTTTTTAAATCTGGCTTCTTTCTCTTAACATAATATATTTGGATTCATCCCTGTTGTGCATACCAGTAGTCAGTCCCTCCTTCCCTCCCTCCTTCCCTTCCTTCCTTCTTTCCTTCCTTCTTTCCTTCCTTCCTCCCTCTCTTCCTTCCTTCTTTCTTTATTTTTATTTATCTATTTTTTATCTCTCTCTTTAAAAATATTTTTAATTACACTTAACATACAATTTTATATTGGTTTTAGTTATACAGTGTAATGATGAGACATTTATATAACTTACAAAATCTTCACTGCGATACATCTGATTCCCTTTTGACACCATATACACCAGGGGTGCCCCAAAATATATATATACACATTTTAAGAGATGTTATCTATGTATTGCATAAATACTTATGGTAACCACTTTGAGCACCTTTTGTAATTGCAGAAGTCAAATGTGACTTGTATTCATCTTTTGTTATTGTATATATTGAATATTACAATTTTAATATAGTTTTTTCCTTTTTTAAAATGTGTATACATTTTTTTTTTGCAATCTCTATAGTTATTATATTATTGACTTTATGCCCTATGCTAAAATCTGTGACTATTTTGTGACTATGAATTTGTACTTGATTTCTTCCCCTTTTAAACCTACCCCTCTAGTTCTCCTCCCATCTTCCCAACAAATCTAGTACCCATCTGTACCCCACACAAAATGGTTGCAACATTATTGACACTATTCCCATGTTATACTCTATATCCCCATAGCTATTGCTTTGTAACAACCAAAGTAAATGTCCCAGTTCTTTCCCTTTATTTTATCTAGTCCCTGAAACCTCCTCCCACTGGCAACAAACAAAATGTTTCCTATATCTGTGAATTTGTTCCTGTTGCACTTGTTCATTTTCTTCTTTGGATTTCAACTATAAGCAACAAGACTTTGCATATCTTTTTCTGTTTGACCCTCCATTCAGTGCAATAGCCTCCATGTTTTCTGATTGAAACCTTTAATCCATATAACTTGGAAGTAACTGTTGATAGATATGTAGCTATTGCTATTTTATTATTCATAATTTTTGCTTCCCCCCTTGAGCCCTTCTTAAAACAGTTTCTCTAACACGCCTTGTAGTACTGGTTTGGTGATGGACTCCTTTAGTTTTTTCTTGTCTGGGAAGCTCTTTATTTGTCCTTCAATTTTGAGTAATAGCCTTGCTGGATACATTAATCTTTGTTGTAGATTCTTGGTTTTCATCATGTTGAATATTTTCTGCTAGTTCCTCTGGCCTGCAAAGTTTCTGATGAGAAATCAGATGAGAGTTATATGGGTGCTCTCTGATAAGTTACAACGTGCCTTTCTCTTGCTGCTTTTAACATTTTCTCTTTGTCTCTAACTTTTTGCCTTTTTAATTATGTGTCTTGGTGTGGGCCTGTTTGGGTTCATTTTGTTTGGGACTCTCTGTGCTTCCTGGGTTTGTATGACTATTTCCTTTGCCAGATAAGGGAAGTTTTCAGTCATTGTTTCTTCAAATAAGTTCTCCATGCCTTGCTGTTTCTTCACCCCTTCTGGTACCCCTATAATGCAAATGTTGTTATGCTTGATGTAGTCCCAGAGGAATCTTAAACTATCTTAATTCTTTGGATTCTTTTTTCTTTTTGTTGTTCTGATTGAGTATTTTCTGCTACCTTTTCTTTCAAATCACTGGTTTATGCCTCTGCTTCATCTATGCTGGAAATTCTTTCTGTTCCATTCTTCATTTCCTTTATTGTAATCTTTATTTCTGCCTGGTCTCTTTTTAATGGTCTCTGTGTCTTTCTTTATGTGTGTTATCTCTGTTGAAATTTTCACCACGTTCTTTGAGCATCATTATAACCATGGTATTGAGGTCTTTGATAGGTTATTTTTCTTCCTCTCGTATACTGTAATTTTCTGCTTTTCTTTCTTTTCAGCCATGTTTTCTTAATTCTTCATTCTGGCAGCCTGTCTGTAGATACCCTGCTCTTTAAGATGACACTGCTGCAGTTTCTTGGGACTCCCTGCTAATGCTGGGAGGAGGTATGGGTGCAGAAGTCTGGCTGCTGCTAGGGGAGGGTGATTAGTGCCTTTGTTTTCTACCTGATACTGAGCGCAGTGTGTTGATGGTGCCAGCTTATGCTGTTCTGTATTTGGCTTGCCCTGAGGTCTCTGCCCTTCGCTCTGGGATCAGCTGTCTTGTATGCTAGTCCCACAAACAGGACTGCTCATGGCCAGAGACTTACACCTGCAGCCTTTTCTCTCCTCTTTCCCAGATAGAGGGAGTTTGGACTGCAGCTTCTCACTGTCCCTGTTGCTCCCTCTCCTCTCAGAACTGAAGTTGGGTTGTGGTCTCTCCTACACTTCCAGGGTTTCAAGTGAGGTCTGGTTGCAGTATGTCACAGCTCCAGCCTCTGGGCCGTTGTTTTTCTCTGTCTAGTAGACTGAGTGTGGTCTGGAATGCTCACCCGCTGCCTTCCTCCTCTTCCTCCCCTCAGCCACAGAGTTCCAAGCAGGGACCCATCAGTGGCCTTGTCCTCCCAACCCCATCCTTCTAATTTTGCCCCCTCTTTGCCCACCTGTATTTCAATATGATGCCTGGGTCTCTTAGCTGTATTTGTGTATTGCATTAGGAATCCTTCATTGAATTGTAGTTGTTTTATTAGTTGTAACCTCCAGGGGGGATTTCTAGGACCACCTCTCACTCCACCATTTTTAGATCCTCTTTTTATTTATTTATTTTTTGTTGCTGGATGATGTTCTGTGGCTGGTTTATCCATTCATCAGCTGATGAACATTTGGGGAGTATCTATTTTTTGGTGATTATTGCAATGACACTTTTTTTTATTGTGATAAAAAACACAACTAAATTTATCAGCTAAGATTCTGATTTCTCATCTGTAGAATGAACATAGGAATATTTATCCCAAGGGTTGTAATGAGGATTAGATAGAATAAATTACATAAAAGTATGTAGCAGTAAGAGTTAGTCATTTAATAAATGTTTCTTTGTTTTAATTATTTTTTTAAATGACCGGTGGAAACTTTACTTTTCTGTTGCCTGTTTCCCTAGTGATTCTATATGGACACAGAAGTAGTGCCCACAGTTACCTTGGAACCCATCAAGAAAATAAAAATGAAGCAAATTCCTGATGTGTTGGCCTCCTGGAACTTTTCAGTTCGAAAGAAAACCAGGGTTAGCCGCACCTAACAAGTGCTCCCCCATGGGAAAGTTTCTCACGGGTTTTATACATTGTATCCACATGACCTGTGTCTAAGATCCTCCTCAAGGTGGGGAGGGGGAATCTCGGTAGAAATGTAGGAGTTTTTGGATAAACCTTGTCAGGTTTCCTGACAAACCTGACAAACCTGTTTATTCCTTAGGTTTGCAAAGGGTCTCCGGGTTGCAGGAAGCCAGTCATTGATTTACAGAGTGTAGTTAATCGGCCTCTGGAGTGAGCTATTGTAAAATTCTTTCCTTCCCATCAGTGAGGATCTCCAGGTGGCCTTTTTCTTTTTCTGTTATCCTAAAATTCTTCCCCTCTCAATAGTTCAGCTAGTTTGGGGAATAGTTAGTTGGTCAATGTTGACTGTTAGAGAATTGTTCTTGTAGATTAGCAGCCATTGGGCAATTTGTATTTTATCAAGAGGGTTGGGAAGAAGCAGCTGTGGGGAGCAAGGACATGAGAAGGCCAATGTAAAATTTTTAGGTTTTTAGTGTCTTCACTGTAGGTCTTTCTATCATTGGCTCTTGCAGTCTTTTCCCAATTACTTGCCCAATATCCCTACCCTCACCCCGCAAATACAAAGAAGCCTTTTATCCTAGGGTGACCAGACGTCCTGCTTTTGGCGGGACAGTCCGATTTTTAACAATTTGTCCCGCGTCCCGCATCCCGCGGCGTTTTAAAAAAAGTCCCGATTTTTGGAAAGAATGCACGACAAGCTAGGGAACGGCGGGAGATAGACCAAATTTTTAATCAA
>PVKE010016509.1:17536-32023 GCA_004027555.1 Craseonycteris thonglongyai | reverse complement strand
TGCAAATAAAAACCACAATGAGATACCATCTTACACCTGTTAGAATGGCTATCATCAACAAGACAAGGGATAACAAGTGCTGGAGAGGCTGTGGACAAAAAGGAACCCTCATACACTGCTGGTGGGAATGTAAACTGGTACAACCACTATGGAAGGCTGTATGGAGATTCCTCAAAAATTACAAACGGAATTACCATATGACCCAGCCATCCCTCTACTGGGCATCTACCCAAAAAACTTGAAAACCTTAATCTTTAAAGATGTTTGTACCTGCATGTTTATCGCAGCACTGTTCACAGTGGCCAGATGAACAAACAACCAAAATGCCCTTCGATAGATGACTGGATAAAGAAGATGTGGTACATTTACACAATGGAATACTACTCACCGATAAGAAATGATGAAATACAGTCATTTGTGACAACATGGATGAACCTAGAGACCATCTTATTAAGCAAAATAAGTCAGACTGAAAGAATCAGGAAACATATGACCTCACTTATAGGTGGAATATAAAACTGAAAGTAACAAAGACTCAGAGACCTATGGACACACTCAATAGCTTGGTGATTGCCTGAGGGAATGGGAGGAGGGGAGAAGGAGAGTGGGAGGGGTGGCGGGAGAGGGCACGAGCATTTTGGACACACTCAATGGTTTGGTGGTTACCAGGAGTGGGGGGAGGAGGGGGGAGGGAGAGTTGTGAGGGGCTGTGGGAGTGGGCACGGGATATATGGTGATGGAAGGGGAGCTGATTCTGGGTGGTGGGCACATAATACGATGCATGGGTGATGTGATGTGGACTTGTACATCTGTATACTATCTAATTGTTACCAACCAATGTCATCACATTAAATTTAACAATAAAAAATAAATAAATAAATAAATAAACAAATAAAAGTTGAATAAAAAGCAGTATAAATAAAAAAAAAAAAAAAAAAAAAAAAAAAAAAAAAAAAAAAAAAAAAAAAAAAAAAAAAAAAAAAAAAAAAAAAAAGAAAAGAAAAAAAAAAAGAAAAGACAAACGAAAAGAAACAAAACTTAATTACACCCATGAAGAGCAATTTATGAGAGATCACTGAAAATTGTTTTAGGTAATGAAGTGATGGGACACCTTCCTGCCTGGATGTAATCAACTCAAAATAACCATATTTTTTTTCTACATTTGCTAACAGGATTGGTTGTAGTAAATGTACTGCCAATATAAGCCATTTCATTCGAAAACAGACATTTAGATTAATTAGAAGTAACATGAAATATGGCAGTACTTTTGAAGTTCAAAAATGTGTGCAATTTAGTGACTTTTTAAGTTATATTTCAAACAAATACTATTTATTTTTATAGTGATATTTAACATTGAATGACTTTTTTGTCTTTATCCAGTTAGGAACCCTGACTTTTCTAGACATGACCTAACTTCTCTGCTTACCATACCTGATATAGATGTAGAAGTTTGTCTACATAATTTAATTAAGTGTAATACTCTACCTCTCAGGATTCAGCTACATAGCAATCCACATATTTTGACAGAGCTAAGAAACATGATTTAAACAGAAAGCAGGGGCAAGGGTGGGTAAATAAGCAGGGAGCATCAAATATATGGTGATGGAAAGAGATCTGACTTTGATGATCACATAATGCAATGCTTAGACAATGTAATGTAGAATTGTACACCTGGAACTTATGTAATTTTTACCAACCAATACCACCCCAATACATTTAACAGTTAAATGCATACATACATACATGCATACATGCATGCATACATAAATACATACATACATACATAAAATGTGCACAATTAAAATTGCAACCACAAAGTCCATGCAATGAAACAGATGCATTTTTCTTTTATGATTATTTCCTTGGAATCACCAAAATCTTATTTTATTGACAATTTTTACAAGCATTGTTCTCTAATTGCCAAACCCACTATCTATTAGGGAGAAGCAAATTAGAAAAGAAGTGGAAGTGTTAGGACTAGCACAATAGTACCAGTTAAAAGTGACTACAAGTGAGTTGACAAAAAAATCTATTTAAACACACACACACACACATACCCACTCACACACAGAAATCCAAATGGCATAGGAACTGAGCTATTTCATGAAGGTAAACAGACCTACAAACTCTTATATTCCCTGAGGATATGATAATATAATAACAGGTACTCCTAATGATGGTCATGGGTCATTAAAGAGGTGTTACATTTAGCTCAGTAGTTAGAACAGTTTTAAGAAACAAAAAAAAAGTGTACAATTTATTTTGCATATATTTTCATCCAGAAAAGGCATTTAAAAAAAAAAATCATATTTTTTGGGGAAGCCGGGATGGCTCAGTGAGTTAAGCGCTCACTTTGCAGCACCAGGGACTGAGGATCGAATCCTGGGCCCCGGCCCGTGCGGAACCATATGCTGAACTGGGAGCTCCCCCTGTTCAGTTCTGTCTCTGTATCTCTCTCTCTCTCTCTCTCTCTCTCTCTCTCTCTCTCTCTCTCTCTCTCTCTCTCTCTCTCTCTCTCTGTCAAAAATAAATAAATAAATAAATGAAAATATAAAAAAAAATCATATTTTTTGAAAAGAAACAGAGGTTTAGCTGCCTAAATCTTTAACTCTCACCCTGTTTTTGTCCATTTTGCTAACTCATCTAATAAAGCAAATGAGTCCCACTTACCAAATTAAACAACTAGCATAAAATATATTCATTGCATAAAGAGGCTGCCTAAGCTTCAAAATCATCATTTAAAATAAAGACAGTGAATATTTTTTTATGGCTACTTCTGTACATGGCTAAATATATTGCACCATTTTCCTGCTATGATGAAAGTTCCAGGTTCAATTTTTATATATATGGGCTTCTGGTCTTTTTCTTGTGACTATTTATCCCCCAAAATGGCACAAAAAATTAAATCCCTCTTTCTTCCAGAAAAAATAACTACATAATAGAATAACATCTGATTATCTATGTATTTAAAACATCATTTAAAAATATCAAAACTCATTTTTGCCCGCAGTCATTCCATAAATGGGGACAGAGAAAAAAACTAGCCCACATTATGCACTTGCTTGTGGCAATCATAGTGCTAGTGTTACAGTTATATTATCTTGCAGTTTTAAGAATTAAAATCCACAGAGGGAGCCTATATCAAATGCAGCATGTTCTCATTCCCTTTAAGGCACTGCTAGGGAGGAGCTAAAACAATCCCTATAAATGTATGTTAACATAATGGTAGTTAGTTCCCAGTTCAATTCATTTGGCGACTGAGAAAAACTACTGTGCAAAGGTTATAGCCACGGGTTTAGTTCTAGTGATAGCTCTGTGATCTTGGGGTAGTGTTAATGTTTCCTAGGCCTTGTCATCCTCTTTTTCTTTAAAGTGAAAAGGAACCTTCAACTACCTTTACCTTAAAACCAACACATTCTTACCTTATTATAAACAGTGAGCATAATTATATACTTAACATTTAAGTCCATAATACCATCAATGATTATCTGATTGTATCTGAGACACTTGAGTTAAACATTAAAGATTTTCTTTTTAAAAAAAATAATAACTTTTATTCTTGCCTCTGTGTCTCTTTCTACTATTTTTAGGGGTGTAAAAACTGTAAGCCCTATGGAGGAGGTTAATGAATGCACATTTTGACAGCTTTATTCCTTGGGATATTTTGGAGATGTTTGCATAGGAATTTAGACAAAAAGTGTCCATGTTTGGGAAAGAAAGTACATCTTGAAAGAAATTATATTTTTTTAGTTCTTCATAAACAAAGCAGGCATACTATGGAAAAGAGATTTATCAGATAATCATATAATCAGATTGCAAGGTAAGCCCAACTTAATGAAAAATTTAATTTAACACACTATTCTCATTTAACAAAGTAGTTAGTCTTTAGTGGACCAATTTGGATTTCTCATCTTGTAAACCTCTATGCCTAAAGAAATGAAAGAAATCCTGGTATATTGGTGTGCTGATTACACTATAATTTGAATTTCCTTATCAAATACTGCTATATAGTTGATAATAGTTATAACTTAGTGCATCACCTGCATTGTTTTCATTCATTGCTTTTTTCTTCACTGTTTTTTCTGTTTGTTTTGTTATGCTTTTCAGTTACATGAACATTAAATATTTGACATGTAGTTTTAACTATTGAAGTAATTATGTACCATCAATCTCAATGGAAATCATGTTTTTAAATTCCAAGAATTGTCTCAAGTTTCCAGAAACAGATTACCCTGAAAGGAAGAGAAGATTATATAGACATTTTAGTGTATATTTTGTTATAACGTATTTAAAGGGAGAGAAATTTTACATATTATTTATAGAATAACATAATTGGAAAAGAAAAGAAAAAATATTAATATTCATTGAGAAACTAATGTGCACCAGACACTCTCTAGTTGGCTTATAGATGCCATTTAATGTGTCTATCATGATAGCTCTTTGAAATAGACATTATTCTGCTTAAAATAAAAGATTCAGAAGCCCTATTACAGAAAATAGCACACTTACGATATCGGGTCCTGTCTGTTCTCGAAGCAAGTACTTTTCCAACTGGATGGTGTGGTCTTTGGTAATAATTGTTAATTTTCCTATGTGATAGACTATTGACTAGCATAATATAAATTATTTAATATCTCTAAATCTAGATACAAGGAAAGGGGTTAGATGACACATGGATATTTTTTACTGATAAGGCAAAAATAATCCGATTTTTTTTTGTTTTTTGCTTTTTGCTTCATTGTCCAAGTTCTTTGGACACTTGTTGCTAATTATGCATTTTCTTTATTTGCTTACAATGTACAATTATTCATAAGTGTATATTGCAGTATGATTTCATTTGCATGCTATTTTTGCAAATAGTGAATTTTTACATACAGTCTGGCACTATATTATTTCTTCTCTCTTTCTCTTTTTAATGCATACTTGGAATTTGTAAATGGCATTTAAGCATGTGTGCTTGTGGGGTTTGAATATGAATGTCATCATATAGCTAAAATTTTCAATCACTTCATTTTTCTTAGAATGTACTAAACTGATTTAATGAGAAGTTAAACTGCTTTCTTGTTTGTTTAACCATAAAATGGGTTAGATTCATATCAAGGCACAGTTTGTGCTAGACCAAAGTTGTCTCTAGTCTAATGAAGTCTGGCCTTTCATTTTATTTTCATAATCTCTTCAGATTTCTACAAAATGAAAAGCTAAGTAGTAGTGTAATGAGAAAAAAAAAAAATGGGTATCTTGGGTATCTCTGTAAGACCAAAGTTGAAGTTAAAAATCTATCCAAAAGTTTTGAAGGCTTTCAGTCTCTTATTCTGTATAGTTTAGATACATTTGCAATGCCAAATTAAGAGATTTTGACAAATTAAAAGTATCTATACCATACAGTCATACCCAGCATCTCATAAAAAAAAAATAAGAACAAGTACATAGACAATTGAAAAGGTTTAATAATCTAACCAGACTGTTCTATTTTATATGATTATTTGTTCAGATGTCTTTTATGTGATATCAGCACTCATTTTTAAGTTATTTGTTCAATTTAAATAATGGAATATACAGCATTTCTTTTAAAATGTATTGATAATTATCAGCTTGTTTTGAAAAGAAGTTCTGACACCACAGTTAAATTCTTTTAACTTCAGAGTTACTGGTTAAGAGTAGCTTCTTAGAGCCATCCAATGTGTACACACACACACACACACACACACATGCTTATGTGTATCTTCTCTGTGTGTATGTGTGTATAAGCAGGTCACCCCAACTTTCCCAACCCCAACGCTTCACACACACACACACACACACACACACACACACACACACACACTATTGTGGGGTACTCATGATCACATTCTCTGTCAATATGAGTTGTTTTACACTTGGTAAGGGTTTCTTTTACAAGAATCTTTTGTGACAAGGCTTATTCAATTAAAGTATAACATATTTAGATTTATCTTAGCATAAATAGTATAGAAAAGTATTTTAGAATAAATACTTTAGGAAGATTAATGGATTATAGATTTATAAGAGAATTGTACGCAAGTGAAGAGGTTTTATGGTGGAATACTGGAGAGAGATTTATCTCAGGGAACTCTCCAAATACAGAGCAGAGACGGAAAGAAACAAGAAATACTGAGTGAAGGGACGGATTAGGGAATTGAGACTCTAGTGTGTCTATTGCAGAGAATAGAGGTTGTGGGTTGCAAAGAAAGATGACTCCTTCTAAGATATTTCAACCATGTCATAATTTGCCTATCTTTTTACTTTTTGAAAAAAATGTGGTAAAAAAGCACACCTACTTTACAATCTTAACATTTTAAGTGTACAGCTTAGTGGTATTCACATTATTGTAAAACAGTTTTTCAAAAATTTTTATCTTGCAAAACTGAAACTCAAAACTCGTTATACAATAGCTCCCCTTTGCCTCCTCTCCTCTCTACCCACTTTCCCCCACCTCCCACCCCTGGTAACCACTGTTCTACTTTGTTTCTATGAATTTCACTATTTAAGTGACCTCATATAAGTGAAGTCATAAGGCATTATCTTTTTGTGACTGGCTTATTTCACTTAGTATAAGGTCTTCAAGGTTTATCCATGTTACAGAGAGCAAGCTTGTCCAACCTATAGCCCATGGGCCGCTTGTGCCCCAGGGCAGCTTTGAATGCAGGCCAACACAGACTTGTAAACTATATTAAAGCATTGTAAGATCTTTTTGCATTTTTTTTTTTAGCTCATCAGCTATCATTAGTGTTAGTGTGTTTTCTGTGTGGCCCAAGACAATTCTTCTTCCAGTGTCACCCAGGAAAGCCAAAAGGTTGGACACCCCTATTACACAGAATGTTGCCTAATTTTAACAATACCTGTACCTAAATCGCCTGACTTGATTTCTATCTTGTTACTCATTTCATAGAAGTTATATTTGTACATGCATGTATGCTATACATTTATATATTGGTAATTTGGTTTATATAATTTTCCATTAATAAAATTATGCATATATCATAATATTAAAAGTTGTAAATATTTGACAGATTGCTTCCCCCTAAAGTCTGAAATATTCCTTGTGGATAAAGTATAAATAGATAGTGTGTCCTCATTTACTCTCAGCATCGTTGAATCATTGGACCTTTGCCTAACATGGATCCTTTCTTACTGAATCTGTATCTATTTTTTAAGAAATATAAAGGAAAGACACTCATCTCTCTCTCTCTCTTTTTTTTTTTTTTATCTAAATACTTGGCTGGTTTACCCCAGCTCTTTCTCATCTGTGAACACAAAAATATTTTATGATGACTTAAGCTGTTCAGTAAGCCTAACCTCACAGCATTCTTATATTTAACTTGAAGCCTGTTTTGTTGATCTATATTTGTCTATATTTACCTGATAAAAAAGAAAAATGATATTTTGGTAAGGATTTGTCAGAATCACCTGTGGTGATAACAGTAGTTTTATATCTGTCTTATTTTTAACTCCCTACTGATTTTTCTTATGCTGCTTCGCTTAAGTCTCCTGTTATTTCTCTATTCCCTTTTTTTATTTTTTTATTGTTTTTGACAGACAGACAGACAGAGAGAGAGAGAGAGAGAGAGAGAGAGAAGGAGGGAGGGGCCAGAGCAGTCTCCATAGCTGTGCATCATTAGTTTTCTGTTTCCTATTTCTTCTACCACTTGAATGTTGGTATTTCATTTATTTTGTCATGAAAAAAAACCTTCTGTATTTTCTCAAGTACCATCCTATTCTGTGTTCAGTAACTATATTTGTAAGCCCTAGATGCATTGTTGTAACTTTTTTCTCTCCTTACAGATGTTGCAGTATTTACTAGCCTTTTATCATTTACTGTTTATTATAGTTTTGTTTTGTTTTGTTTTATTTTCTTTCAGGTGGCAGAGTTATACTTAGAGACTAGTTCTGTCTTTTCCAGTCATTTATTGAGCAGAGGTTCATTGTGGAAAATAATTTCACAAGCCCATAATATACATGATAATACACCTTTTAAACAAGTATAACCACTAACAAGAAAGTACATAATCATAACTGTCCTGTAATCCAATCTCCACCTTGCCTTCCCACACCCTCATGGGATCTTCCTTTCATTCCCTGCTTAATTTTAAATGCACTAAAAAAACTGTGAAAACTATCACTTTCCAATGTATTTGAGATCTTGCTTTCTGGATAATGTCAGTTTTGGCAAAATTAACTTATACAAAAATTCTCTGTAAGTTTGAAAGTTTGTTACATTGACAGAAGTAAAGTTATTTTGATAAAAGAATAAAGTCTCAAGATGTCATCACCTCATCTGCTGTCACTGACAATAATCCTGGCAGCTCAGCTGCTGAGGGGCCCTTGTGGAAACTTATCAATAAGAAACTGTGGAGAAACAACTACAGCAAGGGAAGATTTAGACTATACATACTGAGAGATTGTAGGGACTATTAAAGAACTTTAGTCTGAGGAAGGCCACGTTTTGCTGACCTAAAGAACTCTCAGAAGATCTACAGCTTACTAGTTTCTGCCCTGGTCGAGACGATTCTTTGGTTGGCAGTGGTGCTAAACCACACGGTGATCCCTGAAGTGATGAGCCTGGGAGCAACCTAGCCTGTTTATCAGTACAGGTGCCTGCATTTCCTGACAAGGTGCTCTAGCAACAAGGGACTATTGTCTTTCTGAGCTAGCAGCCGGAAGTACACCTGCAGTTGGTTAAATCATTTCTCTGGAAAACTCAAGCTTATAAAAAAGGGTAAAT
The DNA here is from genome assembly GCA_004027555.1 of Craseonycteris thonglongyai. Taxonomy (NCBI): domain Eukaryota; kingdom Metazoa; phylum Chordata; class Mammalia; order Chiroptera; family Craseonycteridae; genus Craseonycteris; species Craseonycteris thonglongyai. Next base: position 23,283 of record PVKE010016509.1, on the reverse strand, counting down.
TTTTGTTAAATTTGAACTTTGTTCCTTTATCTTTAATTGCCTAAAACAACAGTGTGATTATTCTGTCATTTTTTGTAGTATGTTATTTCTTTATTTGGCTTACTAAGGGAGATTATCCTACATGTTATTTCTCCATTAGCTTATTAAGATATATTATCATGTATGTTATGGGCTTGTGAAATTATTCCCCAGGCAGGACTTGCTTAAGGTAAAGATAAACCTTTTACTAAAGAAGTTAGATGCCTAGGGCATGACTACCCACTGTTCCTGCCCAGTTAGGAATTTATGATCAGATTCCATAAAACTGCTTCTTTTTTTTTTGTTGTTTACAATTTCCCCATTCAGTCATAAAACAATTGGAAGGGTACACTGATGACCAAACTTTTGGTTGGATAGTGCCAGAAAGTCTCATTCCTAGGAAGTCTTAGTATCAATGTCCTCTTCATGAAATAGTAAACCATTAGAGATGAGCAATACAATAACCATGGGATGTGAGTTGAAGTCAAATTTTCCCCAAAATAAAAGGGTGAGTGAATGACCACAATCAGGTCTCATGGCTTTCATTGTAAAAAACACTTTTGATAACGTTTATCTTGTGCACTATCATGTTCTAAGTTCTGCCATCCACCTCATTGTACTTTGTTTTAAAAACAACATTTTTAAGTCCTTGTTATAAATAAACAGATTTCTTAAAAGTTTACTTAAGTCATGAATAAGTATATTTAAAATCATTAAAACAATGCACGATACTTTTTATTTAGCTTACTACCTGTTCGTGATTTCTATATAATTTTTAAGTTAAAAATAAATTTCCTCCAAACTATCTGGCATTAAATGCCCACTTGACATGAATTTATGAAAACTATATATTATTTATTGTTAACAGATTATCATTGAGTTCAAATATAATTTTGGTCAGAATTGTCAAACTAATTTTTTCAAATGCTTCACTACATTTTGCTAAATGTTTTATTTCCTTGCTGAGCAATTACATTTCACCACAGTAATTTTCACAGTTCTTTGACAGACTTAAAAAAAAATTACCAGATTAAATTTGAAGATTAAATGAAATGATTCATTAACTGAGTGGCATCTTAGCTAGTAAATACAAAGATACTCCCAAGAAGTTGCACAAAATGCAGAGTTTTTCTAGGCATAAATTGGGCAGGATAAGAAAGTTATTATAGCAAAAGAAAAGAAAGAGTTGTTTCAGGCAAGATCAATTTTCTTCGGGGAAGGGCTACTGGGGTCTAATCAGGGAAATTATGTCAATAATATTAATCACAAAATTTCAGAATGATTGATTAAATGTCACATTCCTGAGGGGGGTTGAACTGCAATTAAGTTTTGGTTTGTTATCCTGGGGATAGGCCACTCCAACTTGGATGTATTTTTTTTTCTTTTCTTTTCTTTTCTTTTCTTCCTTCCTTCCTTCCTTCCTTCCTTCCTTCCTTCCTTCCTCCCTCCCTCCCTCCCTCTCTCGCTCTTTCTTTCTGTCCTTTCTTTTTTTCCAACACACATACATGATACCTCATCTTTTAATTCTCCCAGAATAAAGTTTATGGGGGAAATCTTCAAATACTGTGTTTATAATAAGATTTCAGCACCCGACTATATAGATACCTACTTTATTATTGAGCATTAGTTAGAGTCATCTGTTGCTTAAGGTGATACTCTCTGAGAAATGCATCATTAGATGATTAATTACATCATTGTATGGACATCATAACATGTGTTTACACAAACCTAGATGATGTAGCCTGCTATACACATAGGCTATATGGTATAGGTTATATGGTACAGCCCATTGCTCTGAAGACATACACCAACTTGAATACCATAATTTGTGGCCCAACATTTTGATTTTTGTCATTTGAACTGAGGCTGCTTACAGTGCATGACTCCAATCTCTGAACTTGGAAACTGCCTGTACAACAGTTTCACTGTGCTGTTTGATTTCTGTTAATGTTATGCAAACACTTTCATTCTACAAGCCTGAACCAAAACTGGCATGTTAACAAATGCCTAATCATATGTTACCTGTTGCTCTTGTATCATAGATCCACTTGCCAGTTACTAAATTCAACCAACCATTAAAAAGCCCAGTTACCCCCACCAATAAGAAAGTAAATGGTGTAAGTTCTTGGTGTTATTTCTCCTAGCAACCCATCTTTTTGATCATCAGCTTCTTCCAATGCTTGCCTTTAAAATCCTAGCTGTTTTTCCTCCATTTTGAAACATATCTTCAGTTCATACCAAGGGCTACGTTTTCTGATTTGCAAATCATAAATTAATAAAACTCTTTTATTTTGTAATTTTTTTAACAGATGCTAGGCTACAAACCTTTACAACATGTTATGGTACCAAATACTGTAGACAGTTGTAATACAATAATATTTGTATATATAAGCATAGAAAGGGTAAATAACAAATATGATATAAAAGGTTTAAAAAATGGTGCACCTATACGGGGCACTTACCATGAATGGAGCTTGCAAGACTGAAAGTTGCTCTGAATGAGTGAGTGAGTGCTGAGTGAATGTGATGTCTTAGGACATTGCTGAATACTTTATAAACACTATACATACCTAGACTACTATAAATTTATTTTTAAAATTCTTCTGTAAATAAACTTTAGTTTACTGTGATTTTTTTTTACTTTTTAAACTTTTTAGTTTTTTAAACTTTTGACTCTTGTAATAAGCAGCTTAAAACAGAAACACATTAAAAACTGCACAATTTTTATTCTTTATGTCCTTATTCTGTAAACTCTTCCTCTATTTTATTTTTTATTTTTTTACTTTTTAAAACTTTTTAGTTAAAAACTAAGATGCAAACAACTCATTAGCTTAGGATGACATGGATACAGGATAATCAATATTACTCATCTTAACAAATCCTTTAAAGCCATGGTTAAATATTTTGAATGTCCTCTAGGTACTTCTATGCTTCTTGGCAATCTCATGCCAAGCTGCAGCTAGTTTTTGATGTGGTCATCTTTCCAGAAATGCATCGATGTCTTTCTCAGATGCAGCAATAGTCTGGGCAAAGATTCTCCTCAGGTAGAAGGTGTTAAAATAAGGTGACCAGATGTCCTGCTTTTAGTGGGACAGTCCCGATTTTTAACAATTTGTCCTGCATCCCGCGGCGTTTTAAAAAAGTCTTGATTTTTGGAAAGAATGCACGACAAGCTAGAGAACAGCGGGAGATAGACCAAATTTTTAATCAAGAACCCCCTCCCCACCGGTCAATGGTGTCCCACTTTTCCAACGTTAAAATCTGGTCACCTTATGTTAAAAGCTCGTATAACTTCTCAATTCATTGGTTAGATCAATAAGGCGGTATTTGAGGGAGAACCATTTTGAGATTGGAATGGAGATCAATAATAAAATGAAGATGTTTGGGAGCTTATGAACAATAAGCAAAATCTTGAAAGTTATGTTATTTTCCAAACAGTATTTCTTCATTTTGCTGGCATAGCAATTCAAGAGGGCAACTTGAAAGAGAAGCTGGGTCATCTATGACTTCTTATTGCTCCTGTAATACATTGGTGGTGTGTGCTTATTCATATGCCTGAATGCCCTGAGGTTCTCACTGAATCTGATCACAAAGGGTTTTACTGGAGAAGTGTGATGGCTCAGAGGGTGGAGAGCTCCCATTGCAGCCCTGCGGTCCAAGGATCGAGTCCCAGCCCCAGCCCATGTGGACCCATATGCTGAACTGGGGTGTTCTTTCCACCCCAGTTTAGTTTGGCTCTCACCTGAGGCATGCCTCTCATGTGAGAGGCCCCCAGCTCATAGGGGCACACCTCCCATGCACGTGGCCCCTGCCCAGTTCCTGCCCAGTGTGACCCCAACCACATGTGAGTTGAAACTATGTTGAAAACTAATGACCTACAACTATGGAGACTGCTCTGGGACCTTCCTCCCCACCCCCCACTCCACCTTGTCAAAACAATAAAAAAATAAATTGTTAAAAAAACACAAACAAACAAACAAACAAAAAACCAAAGGGTTTTACTTTGTAAGCCTTGTGGAAGAAATTCCTTTCAGACATGTTTCCAAAATAGGGAGATTTCTTCTGTATTGAATATGTGCTCTGGTAAATAATTTTTCTCCATCATAGGCTTATACAGAGTTTCCAAAAATTTTTCAGCTGCTTTCACATCAGCACTAGAAGAGCCACCACTCACTTTCACAATATGTAATGGATAATGATGCTTGAATTGTTTAAACCTCCCAACACTAGCGATGAATTCAATACCATAGTCAAGTACAATCTTTTCTTTCAACATCACACACTTTTTTCTTTGGTCATGTTTGTCATGGTGATAAGAAGGATACACTTCTGTGTCTTGCCTTTAATCTCAGTCAGAAGTTCCTCTTTATTTGATATAGGCCCTTTCTGGGCTTTTGTTGGTCTTGTTGCCTTCCATGAAGGAAATCCATTAACATCTTATGTCACTTTTTGTTGTTGTTTTTAAAATAATTACTATGAGGAGATGGGACCTGCCTAACTGGTTAACAATAACAATCACTGATTTTCTACTCTTCTCAATCTTAATCACTTTAACCCATTGACATACAAATTAAATGAATTTATTTGTGGGCAAGAAATACTATTTATTTTTAAATTTAACATTTTCAGGTGCAGTGTCCAGTATTGGATTCGCACAACTTGTAAACTTTGATTCCAAATCCAACATGTTTGGTAGCTGTGAATTGCACATACCCCAGCCGTCTTTGAGTTTCTTTAGTGTCTCATCTAGGAGACCTCTTCATCTGGAGTGTATAATTGTTCACATTTATTATTCAAATAGTCAACTATGCTTTACACTTTTTGTATTCTGTCTCCCTTACATACAGTTTAATTATCTGCACAGTGAAGAAAATGTGACATAGCCAGGAAACTTTGCAAGGCACAGTTCTTAAAATATCAGTGTTTTTTGTATATGTGCTGCCAAAGTGAGCACTGAAAATATCGGTGTTTCTGATATTGCTCTTTTTAACTACCTTAGTACAGATCTATTTTAGAGTTTTTTACTTGTGACATTATGATTTATAATGGAAAGTATGCTTTCATTTCATTTGTTACTGGAAACCACTCTTCATTCTTTTTTGAGTTCTGGTCCTTTATTTTTTGACTTGTATATTTATTTATTTCTATTATCATTTTAAAAATCATAATTTAGCACTTTTTTTCAAAACACAAAGAGATGTAGAATTTGCTCCTAGTCTTTGTAAAACTATAGCATTTATACCAGTAATTTGGGTAAGTGGTTTTGTATTCAGAATATTTTCATCATTGCTTGACATAGATATAGATCTTGCATGTTTATGAACATTATGTTGGATAAGGCTACTCTCACATAAATTTGAATTTTCTGTTGAATAGTCAGCCTTATGAATTTGCTGAATATCTATTTTGCTGTTATCACTCGAATACTCCACCTGGTTTTCAGTATTACTTTCATACAAATGCAAAGCAGACATTGTAAAGGGATTATTTTTCAGTTCACACTTTAACACTAAATATATATCGCTATTTCTTTTTTTTTTTTTTTTTTATCTTTTCACATTTATAGAGAGAAATTATCTTTTTGTCTTCAGTGCATAGTTATTTCTATTTTACTTTTTGACAGATAGAGAGAGAGACAGAGACAGAGACAGCTAGAGAACCAAACTGTGGGAACTCCCCAGTTCAGCACGTGGGTCCTGCCTGGGCCGGAGCCGGGATTCGATCCTCGG
>PVKE010016509.1:0-17436 GCA_004027555.1 Craseonycteris thonglongyai | reverse complement strand
CTGCTATTTCTTGATAATATTTGCATTATAACTGCACTGAAAATGAATTTGGCTTAAGAAACACATGACATACTTAAAATGTCTTTGTAAGTCAAGGGGTTAAATTTTGTATCCCGTTCAGTCATTTCATGTGGCCTCTTTCTGGTGACATTAGTAGTAGATTTTGTACACTTAGGGGCAATGATCTACAAAACAAGATTAAATCAAAAGCATAAGAGAAAGTGATGCACTCAAGAAATGTGGTAAATGTGAGATATAACATGAGTTTGCTGCTGGCATAATGTGGCATACTGCTTTAGAGCAAACTTCTTTTATGAGTTGAAAAAAAAAAGATTCTAAAGTAATGAGAAACTTAAATAATTGTAAATACATAAATTAGTAACATAGTTGTTTATTATCACTATCAAGTGTTATCTACTGTACATAATTATGTGCTATACTTTTATGCCGCTGGCAGCATAGTAGGTTTGTTTAAACCAGCATCACTGCAAGTATATAAGTAATGCATTGCTCTATAACATTATGATGGACTTGAAGTCACTAGGTGATAAGATTTTTCAGCTCCATTATAACCTTTTGAACCATATTGTATGTACAGTCGATCCTTAACTAAAATGTCTTCATGCGGCACATGACTACATTTTTAATTTTTTCTCAGGTAAAATGGCACATCTCTTTGCTAGTGTCAACTATCAATCTTACATATTATCTACTCATGCTGGAAAGAACTGTGGTCAACCCACAACATCACAAAAACACACCATCACCATAGAAGTCACATAATACCACCCGTCATGACACCACAAAGAGCCGTAGCGGTACATGTGGGTCATAATTCCTGTGTTTTTCTTGAAGTTACTTTAGTTCTTGAATGCAAAAGCCCTATCATTGCCTTGCCTGTTTGCTCAATACATAAAGACATAGAAAATAAAATTGATGAAGATAGGACTACAACCTCAACTCTTAGCTAAAGGCCATTTTTTTTAATTGATTTTTGACAGAGAGAGAGACAGACAGACAGAGACAGAGACAGAGAGAAGGGGGAAGGCCCAGAGTAGTCTCCATAGTTGACAGCATTAGTTTTCCATATAGTTTCACTCCACAGGTGGGCGCGGGGCTGCACAGGGCAGGAACTGGGCCAGGAGACTTCTGCATGGGCCCCGGCAAGAACTGAACTGGAGGCCACCCCAGTTCAGTACATGGGTTCACATAGACCGGGGCCGAGACTCGATCCTCAGGCTCCAGGCCTGCAAAGCAAGTGCTCAACCCACCGAGCCATGCCAGCCTCCCCTAAAGGCTATTTTTAAAGTCTTACTATGATAACTCCTGAGATGAGTCTGAACAAATCTTCACTTTGATGCCAGAACACATTTTAAGTTTTAGATTTTTCTTTTAAAAAAGAAAGGTTGAGGAATAAATCTAGTTCATATATTTAAAATCGCTCTTTTGAATTAGAAACTTACAACGACTATAATACATATTTTCCATATCATTTCTTTATCTTGAACGTGCTTCTGCTAAGATTCTAGCTATCAAATCAACTGATAAAGTATTTAAATAATAAAATAGAAATTTTAATACAGTAGTCATATTTGGCTTTCCATAGCTCAGAACAGTTAAAAAAAAAAAAAGTTGTCCTGTATAGATGGTAGGACATAAATGTTTGGGAAAAAATGAATGACAAAGGATAGGGAAAAACTGCTGAAACCAATTTTTTTAGTGTCATTATAAAGACACACTATGCCAGGGGGTGGCGAACCTATGGCACACGTGCTCAAAGTGGCACGCGGAGCAATTGTTTCGGCACGCGGAGCTGTGAATACCATTTAAAAAATTATTGTTTATGCTCTTATAGACATAAAAATAATCGATACCTCTATCTCACTCAATGGGTTGGCCCGCGAGTCGAGCGAGTATACTTTTATTTCATAAACTTTGGCACTCAATCTACAAAAGGTTCGCCACCCCTGCCTATGCCAAGCATATGTACTAAAGTCTTGAGACTCTTTGAATGTTTGAGTCATTGTAATTATCTATAATGTAACGTTAAAAAAGACAGTTTTTCAGATTCAATTTTTCTGTCAATAGATTATTTTTAAAGAAATATGTCATGTTTTAGAGAAAGCTATTTTAAACATTTTTATTTGGTGGTTGAACTTGAAAATATAGTGATTTATTCTTTCTCTTCCTTGAAGATGTTTTACTTGGTCATTATTTTAAAGGTTAACCCATCTACCCTCTCATATAGGTGTTTTGATATGAAAAATATCAGGTAACCAGTATCTGTATGTATTGGAAAAATAAAATAAGCCAAAAAATGATATGGGAAAAGTTATGTGTGAATCTTAAAGTGTATGAATGGAGTAAAATTGTGTTCAAACAAGTTTTACATAGAATAATGTGAGCTAGAGATCAGAGATTATTCCAATCAACAGAAATATTTTTCATTATAAGGAACGTTATTAATATAACTGAGAGGTTTCAGTGGAGAAAAGGAGATGCAAGTTTGTGAAAGTTCATAAAGACTACTCCAATCTGGAAATAAAACACCTTATTTCATGCAATGCTTCTTTGAGATACTGAAATAGGAAGACTCTTGGTTTGAGTAAACCCAGGTTTTTTTCCTGACATATTTGAGGCATCATCCACAGATATCAACTTAAATCAAAAACACTGATATTTCTTAATCCTTACCAGAATATCGAAAATTTGATTATAAATATAAAAATGCCTATTTATAGATCACATTATGTAAAGTTTATGCATATTTATGTATCTAGTATAAGAGGGCCAATACTGTTCTGCAAAGTGGTGGTTTAGTTACATCCAAGAAATTGCCTTTGTAATTCATCAATGACATAGTCTGCAGTGTTCATCATCTTGTGCAGGAGAAATAAGTCTTTTCATAGTATATCCCTACAATACAATTTGTTTGCCTTTTAAAATAATGTTTACATACAAATTAAATAAGAAGTGGGTCTAAATTAGTACATAGAATTAATACATTTTTAAATTTTAGCATTTATTATTGTCAAGGTTATGGAAAGTAATTGAAGATTCTTAGGCAAAATGTATTGAATGCTATTGCTTAAAGCCGAATACATTTGGTGACAAAGTAAAATGTTTACTATTTCTGAAATGGAAACAATAAAGATAAAGGAGCAATAAAACCTGATTTATTTTTTCTATGAGATTAAGAATACACTTAAGTAAACAACAAGCTATTGAGGAAGAGAATGGCTAAATTCAATACCATTTCAAATTCTAATTACTTGTCCAACAAAGACTATCAAATTGAGGCTTATAGAGAAGAGATGAAAATAATATGTGCATTATATGTGAAAACTAAAACAAAACATTAAATAAAAACACTTGAGTTTAGAACTGTGTTTAAACAACACATTTCTTTTTGTTTTGTTTTGCTTGGTTTTGATATGGAAATAAGCATGCATAGAGAACAAAACTTGGCAAGTGGTGCCCTCTAAATGTAATCACAATTGAAATTTAAAAGCTACCCCAAAGGTTTATTTTATTCTAGTTGACTTTCTCACCTTTCACTCCCCTGGTTCTCATTTATCAGTTCACATATGCTATATTAATTCAGTCTTTCAGAACCTGTAACATTCTTAACTCTGAATGTACCATGGAATGTCTTGACACTGCTCATCCACTTCTCCAGGCTTTGTGCTTTCTCCCAAACTAATATAGTCTGGAGATCATCTTCTTAAATATTCAAAATGTTCATTTGCTCTCCTGGAGAAAAATGAGTGAGCCAGGGTCCCTTTAGTTGATGATTTCATTTTACTATGGTTGTGAATGTGATGAATGCACCTGTCTCTAGAGAATGAAACTGCCAGCTTCAGGGAGTGCAGCTATGACTGTAACTGCCTCAATTTCAATGAGTTATTATTCTCTGAACCTGTTCTGCTTGTACTGGCATAGTTTCTGCACAAATTGTTTATAGCTATATTTAGAAATAGGAACAGTAAATAAAATGGCATTCATGGAAAGGAAGCATTTCACCTATCTATAGATAGGTCCAAAATAGATGCATTTGTTTCTTATTAATATTCAGCATGCTACTGATTAAAAAAAGAATATAGCCTCATAATTAATAACCTACATTATTTCGTCACTACATCATAAAAAGGATCTCCTGAGAATTATCTTGGTTTTTTGCAAACTCACACCAACATGTATTGCAAATACAGTGCTTGCGAACTTAGTTCCCCAAGATGTTGCCATGGGAATTACAGAATTATATTTCAACAAACTAGTTCATTTCACTTATGGGTATTTTCATACGTACACAGCAATCTTTCCCAGAGTTTCTTCCTGTCTCCAGGGTTTCCATTTCAAAATGTTTCTTATTTATTACTTCTTTAAGCAATGCGTGCTTTGTTCTTCCTGTTGTACTCTAAAGTTGCATCGATTAATAGGGCATTGAAGTAAATTAATTTGACTTCAAAAATAAAATATTTAAGTTGTGGATTAAAAATTTTTTTCCACCATAGCTGTTGAACGTATTAATTTGGGAACATTTTTAACATTTTATTCGTGAACCTAGCAATAAACATCAATGAATAGGCATTGGAGCACATACATACATAAGAGAATGGAATACATAGTCACTTCTGATCTAGTCATTCTCTATGCTCTGGAAGATTTTCTTCCAGCCAAGGTGATAGGCTGTAACTAATTTTTTTTAATGATTTATTTTATTGATTTTTGATAGAGAGAAACAGAGACAGAGAGAGACAGAGAGAAGGGGGAGGGCCCAGAGCAGTCTCCATAGTTGACATTAGTTTTCCAAATAGTTTCACTCCACAGATGGGCACAGGGCTGCGCGGGGCAGGAACTGGGCCGGGAGCCTCCCACATAGGTCCTGGCAAGAACTGAACTGGGGGTACACCCCAGTTCAGCATGTGGGTCCACATGGGCCGGGTCCGGGATTCAATCCTCGGTCCTCAGGGCTTCAAAGCGAGCACTTAACCCACTGAGCCATCCCAGCTTTCCCTGTAACTAATTTTTTTTAAGTCTTTTTCATTCAGTTAAAAATTGTTTGAATAGTCAATTTTTCCCCCTTTTGTATATGGTATTAACACAAAAACACTTGTGAGCTTTTATATTCAATAGTATAAACAGAAACTTCATTTCAATATCTGGGCTCTGAGGGATATACTGTGAGATCCAGGAAATCATTATGACTAAGTCTCATAAGTCAAAAGATTTCCTGCCTTGGTTTTGCTAACATGCAAAATGAATGTAACAATGATATGGTGATTTGTGATGATTTACTAAGGAACTGCTTATGTATTGACAGGAGAATATGGTAATCATGCTTAGGAGCATTTAGTTCTTCAAAGTTACAAAACTACAATTCAGTGCATGGGTGTGACAAATTATTAATTTTTATTAAATTTATTGAGGTGACATTGGTTAGTAAAATTATATAGATTGCAAGTGTACATTTCTATAATACATCATTTATATGTTGCATTGTGTGCTCACCACACAGAGTCATTTCTCCTTCCATTACCATGTATTTAAACCCACCTTCCTCCTGTTCAACTCCCACCCCCCTTAACCTCTGATGATCACTAAACTGTTTTGTGTGTGTGTGTCTGTGAGTTTTTATTTGTCCTTTTGTTGCTTTCTGTTTTATATCCAACATATGAGTGAATTCATATGGTTTCTGTCTTTTTCTGTCTGATTTATTTCACTTAGCATGATAGTCTCTAGATCCATCCCATGTTGTTCCAAAGAGCAGTATTTCATCTTTTCTTATGGCCAAGTAACAGTTAATTGTGTGTATATACCACATCTTCTTTATTCAATCATCTCTCAAAGGATACTTTGGTTATCTCTATGTCTTGGCCACTGTGAAAAATGCTACAGTGAACAATGGGGTACATATATCTTTATTGATAAAAGTTTTCATTTGGGGGGTTGGGTAGATACCCAAAAGAGGAATTGCTAGACCATACAGTAATTCTATTCCAATTTTTGTAAGGAACATCCATACCGTTTTCCATAATGTCTGCAGCAACATTCTCTCCGACAATGTGTAAAGGTTCCAGTTTCTCCATAGCCTTTTCAACAGTTGTTATTTGTCTTGTTGATATAGTAAGTTATTAAATGTCACCTTTATGATTTGGTAGAGGTAATATATGTCAGGTTTTCATAGGGAAAAAAGCGTAGACTCATAACTGAAAGGGACTAGATGGAATTTCTCTAAGTGTCTATGAGATGCTGAAATCTTTTTCATTGCATCCAGTCATGAGAAATCCTCCTGGCATGGAGAGCGTTAATCCTGAGAGCAGCTTTATCCACATTTAGAGCATTCTAATTGTTGAAATAATTTTTCTTGTAAGATTCAACTTTCTGCCCATTAATTTTTAAGATATTTACTAAAAACTGACCATATTCTAAAAACAGGCTAAATGAAGAGGGATAGTGAAAAAAATGCAAATATAGTTCCTGACTTTGTGGAATATTTGCTCTGTTAGTTTGGTCTTACCCATCATGTTGGTAATTCCCCCAGTCATACATCACCTCAAGAAAGATCTTATTCTTTCTTGTTTGTTCTCATTTAAATATTTGAGTTATCTCCCTTGACTCAAGAAAAACTGAGGTAAACCTGAACATTTATTTATTCATTCCGTGAAATCTGGGTTCTGTAACTACTTTGAAGTTGAGAACAATCTATTAAGAAAAAAAATCATTAATAGCCACAAGTGATCAATATTCCAGTTGCAAGTATGATCAAGACTTTAAGGAGATGCCTATAACTAAAATTTACCACCTGAATCATGTATCTTGAATTGAATAAATAATATAATAGTTGAGTGATTAGATTTCATGCTATTAGAAAATGTTTTCCCCAATAATTTACTTAAACAAATGGTGATTACCATTTGAACACAAACAGGTGTCGTATTTATTTAGCTTCCAATGTCTCTATTGGAATAATAAATGTTATCCAACTTCATTATTTCACAAAAAATCATACTATTTTGGTTATATTTACAACTACTGGCATAATAAATTTCTAAATATTTTGTTTAAATCAGTTTATTTGAAAATTATGACATATATCACATTAAAAATTTAAGTTATTTTATAATATAATTTAAAATAATATATGGCAGTTAAATATTTTTAAATTTCTATTTTATTATAGTTTGTAAAATACTGGATGAGATCTTTTTTTTCACTCACAAATATTTAATGCCTTTTTATTTTTATTGTCACTGGTTCTTTCAATTTAGGTATGATATTCTTTTGCAAGTTATGTTATGTTAAATATAATAACTGTATTTTAAAAGCATTAATTATGCAACCATATTAAACAAAAAAAACACTTAAAATTTGTCCAACATTTACTTTAATTGTCCATAAAATTCCAGTCATTTTATCTCATATTAGGCACTTAGAAAAGTTGTGTTGTATGTGTGTGTGTGTGTGTGTGTGTGTGTGTGTGTGTGTACACACACATGCCCATGCTTGTGCATGGGGGTTATATTATTAATTAAACCAGACCCCAATTTGCATTCAGAACAACTGCCTTTGAAGATTAAAAGTTAATGTGTGTTTCAGAGTCAAATAGCCAGACTGAATTTTTAAAAATATAGTTAAAATATGTTTAAATGCCATCTGTATGGACATATGTGAAAAATTAAATGGAAAAAAAAAAGTGTTTTTAATTTATCTCACATTCTTGGGTGTTCCTTGGTCTCATGTGCCCTTCAGAGTAGTACTTAACTGAGAAATAAGAAAAAGTATAACATCAAATGAGATAAAATATTGTTCAAATCAGATCAGTTAGCACTTGTTTCTTTGGCATTTTCCAGCCAAACAATTAAAAATAAAACCTATTTTAGATTATCAGTATTTTCAACATTGAAAAGGAAGTTGAAGCTCAACTTATTCTTGTGTAGTACTTAATATTGCTTGAAGTCGATTTCCATTATATAGTATACAGGCATTGTTATATCCGATAATAAAATTGGGACATTACAGATGCTAAAATGTTGGCCTACTTCTCTGTTATTGTCTATGTAATTTATACCTTCCTCACAGACCCACATAATTCATACTTGATATTTTGAGGATGTTTTCAACCTTCATAAAATACCTTTTTTTGTTTGTTAAGTACATTATCTATATTATATTATATTATATTATTTGTATTCTACCTTTTGCTTTCTTTACTGGAACACATTCCTATTTCTTTCTATATATGCACTTTTCTTCTAGGGCCTGCTGGAAACCCACCTCTTCATTTAGGTTATTCCTAAACATAAATGAGAAATAAAGTCCCCCATTTAAAGATATTAAAGCAATTTACTTTTATATCTTATATGGCCCTTACAATTTCATAAATTGTTTCCAAGTACCTAGAAGAGTAATTGTCAGAATCTATATCTGGCTTATTTTTGTTTCTCTATGTAGATAACACAGTGTCTTACACATATTTGGTTCTGATTAAATGTTTGAGGACTAACTCATTCACTGATCACATAAACCAGTGATATGTAGACAATGTATTTTATATTACATTTTTCTTAATGTGCATGTATAGATTGTCCAGGTATTTATTTATGTTTCACCCTATTCCATGTTGTGTGTCACCTACAAAGATATGTAGAACAGTTATTTTAAAGTTTGCTTTGTTAGCAAAGTCTAAACCTTATTCCCCTAACATATGATCTAATACCATTCCCTGATCAATACACTCTGAGTTTCCTTTTTTTTTCTGTTGGTTAATTGTCTTCATAGTAAAGAACTGTTTCTTCAAATCAACCTGGTTCTTATATTCATTAAATAATTTAATTCATTTATCTATAACTCTTGAGACAGGTAGAAATAGATATATCCTAAATCTCTTGTATCTAATCTTTTTTTTTAATAGTCATATATGTAGTTATTTATTTATTTATTTATTTATTTATTTATTTTGAAAATTATCTTTAAATTTTGTGAGGAAATATATGTAGAATTATTTTGAAACTCAAGTGACATAATATGATGTTTATTAGCCAGTTTTCCTTGTACTTCACCTTTGCCCTACACATATATCAAAGCTTCTCTCTTTAATAAGTTACTCTTTTGTCTTCACATATAATAAAACTGAAGGTCCTTAGGTAGGAAGTGTGTGTTAAATATTTGCCTTTGTATCTATAAAACCTACCATGCATGTGGACAGCTGATGTGCTTTCAGTACATACTAGTTGAATATGTAGATAATGAATATATGGAAAATTTAGGGGATAAACAATGGGGAAAATAATACCATCATCATTGGTTCATCATTATTTGGTCAGTTATCATTGGTTCTTTTATACCTCTATTTAACAAAGCTACAACAAATGAGAGCCTGACAAAAAAATGTTTCATCTCCTTCGCTGCTTCCATTTTACATCTAGACCACACCTATAATGAAAAACTGATTTCCTAGTGGCTCTTTAAGATTTAATCCTAAAGAGATTTTAACCAAGGTGAACTTTTAATAGTTCAGTCTAAGGTTATATCAGTTTCCCTAGTAACAAATGACAAAAATTTGAAAGAGTTCATATGCAGGTTTTATACATACCTAATATACTTGTATTCTCAGATCACAGTTTAGAAACTTAGTCTTTCTTAATGTATGTTAGTTATATTTATGATTTTCATATTTATAATTTCTTATATTTTACTATTATTTGTCTTGTAAAGGTGAGAAGAAATGAATATTCTTTCTCAAATCTGAAAATTAATTCAAATTATAGCTTGAAGGTTTTAAGAAATAATTATAAACCTAAAAAGTAAAAAAGAAAGAAAGAAGAAAAAAAATAATAAATCCAGAAATAGGTCAACTGGGTATCTTGAAGATTATTAATAACAAATATTTTTCATAGTTAATTTATTATTTTGAAAACAGAAAATTTAGCTCATGAATAAAGCAGTTATTTTTTAGGCAAATATTTTATTCCCTAAATTGTTTTGCACATAAGTATTGAAATTCTCCTTTTACAATATTGTCTCCAATATGAAAACACTATATTTATATATATCAAATTATGAAGCTTAAAAGTGATAGAAATATTGTCTTCAGATAAATTTAATTTTTACAACTGATGATACTGAATAGTCAAAGGATCAGAGTTCTTTTCAATCAAATATACCTCCTAAAAAAGATACATTTAGAATAGCAAACTGAATGCACTTAAGATTGAAATAAATTAAAGTAATTTACTCTTTCTCTGATTTGCAGAATATTTCATGGTCTTGTTTACCTAGGATTGATAGATATTACTGGGCAATTATTTGATTAAAGCAAATAAAGAAAACCTTTTATAAACTATAATTGTTAATAATGATACTATGACCTTAATGTTATGTAAATTTATTTCAAAATGCTTTTAAAGTTAGAAATTTATTTTTAACCAGTGAGATATAAACAAAAGAGTTGATATTTTTGTTTCATAGATGAGAAAACTAAAGCAAAGAAAAGTTAGGGATTTTAAATTTCAAAGACAGTCACTTTTTAATGTGAAGGTATTCTTCTGGAAGAACATACATAATTCAAGACAATATTGTTAAAGAAAAGTGGATATATTTGCATGCCAGTTAAACTGATAGCATAAAAATAGTTCACCATCACTCATTCTTCCAGATTTAATTATGCAGTTCTTTATTAATTTTTAGATGTTATAAGAATGTTCATAATTCTTTTTTTTTGTTTATGCAAAAAACAGTATTTGTACATTTTTTATAAATGAAAATTACATTGTTTCTTAAAATTATTTCTGGCCTTTGACTTATTAGGTATATATTTGGGCAGAGCTCTAATTTCCTAATTTGTTCATCATTTTGTTATTTCTTTAGAATCCAGAAAGATGTTGGTGGGCTAATTTTGTTAGTTTATTTTCTATTAAAATATGTTTCAATTCTCCTTCCATTATAACTAATTTGATGCCCCATCTCTCCTCTACCATCCCCCTCCCCCTTACCCCTCCCTGTCAATGTAGCCACTAAACCAGGCTTGTCCAACCTGAGGCCCAGGGCAGCTTAGAATGAGGCCCAACACAATCTAAAAACATTATGAGATTTTTTTTTTTTTGAGACTTTTTGTTTTTTAGCTTATCAGCTATTGTTAGTGTATTTTATGTGTGGCTCAAGACAGTTTTTCCAATGTGGTCTAGGAAAGTCAAAAGGTTGGACCCTGATACACTAAATATTGAGTGTGTCCATGAGTTTTTGTTTCTTTTACTACTTTTAAAATGAGCACACAATGCAACTCTTGGAC
This sequence comes from Craseonycteris thonglongyai, assembly GCA_004027555.1. Taxonomy (NCBI): domain Eukaryota; kingdom Metazoa; phylum Chordata; class Mammalia; order Chiroptera; family Craseonycteridae; genus Craseonycteris; species Craseonycteris thonglongyai. The sequence goes on along the minus strand of PVKE010016509.1, from coordinate 6,146 downwards.
AATGTATTCAAGAATTATATACCTGAAACCTATGTTATTTATACTAACCAGTGTAACTCCAATAAATTAACATTTAAAAAAATGAAAGTAAATTAACAAAATGTGGTTCAGTGGGTTGACCAAGGACACTAACTTTTAATGTATTTAAATACCCTTTTCTGCTCAGCATGTTATTAGTAGAAAAAACACTTAGCCAGAAAGGCCTAATTTTAAATCCCAAGGTCAAGCAGATATTAAGCAAATTATAATCTCTCTGTGAAATAAAAAAAAAAAAAAGCAACTCATCACTGGAAAATTGTTTTGAGAATTAGGTAAAAGTTAAAATTCCACACAGAGCAGAAAATACTATTGCTTACAAAGTTACTTGTATTTTCATTTCTGGTGGATCTTAAGGAACCAGTATTTCTGGAAAGCAGAGCAGGAAAACACAAAATGAAAGTTAACAGTGAATTAAGATTTTATTTACTGATTAAGCATAATAAACAGTATACCTATTTATCATTATTTTAAAGATGTATTTTTATTGTTTTTTTTGACAGAGAAAGAGAGACAGAGAGAGACAAAGAGAAGGGGGAGGGCTCAGAGTAGTCTTTATAGTTGCATCGGCTTTCCACTCAGTTTCGTTCCACAGGTGGGTGCAGGGATACACAGGGCAGGGCCTGGGCTGGGGGCCTCCAGCATGGAGCTTGCCCTGTTGAGAACCAAACGGGGGGGCACACCCTGGTTCAGCATATGGGTCTGTACAGGCCAGGGCCAGGATTTGATCGGCAGACCCCAGGGCTGCAATACGAGCACTCACCCCACTGAGCCATCCTGCATCTCCTGAGTTATCATTATTTAGTTTAGTATAATTTGGGGTTTAGTTTATTCTTAGGCTATTATATTTTGTTTCATATACATGGATGCCTATGAGGCAAAATAGTGCAAGAATCTTAAGAAGTGTGGAATGTCATTAACTTTATTACTAGAAGTTTGGGATAAATGAGCTATATAGGTAGAAATATGGATAAGATAGGATGCCATCCTAGTAAAATGATAATAAAATTTTTATTGCATCCCACATCATTACTTTCTGTATTTTTCTTGTACGAGAGATAAAGAAAAAAGATATTGCAAATTCTTTGTAGCTCTTAGAAACATTGATTGATCATTTGAATGCCCCTTTCCACTTATAATGTCATGTTTCTTGGACTTCAGATGAAAAGTCAGAAGATAAAAATATAATGGAAAAAGTTATCCTGATTTCACTTGAATCATGTTTCCTGGGTTGGGGTAAGCCCTATAGACTGCACTATAGATAGAAGTAACCCAGACACATTACGCCAAAAAACATAAAAAATGTCCTCATTCACTCTTGCTATGCTATTGTCTGAACTCATAGTATTCAACATTAAGTGTACTCTGCCTGAAACTCTGGACATCAGTGGATTCCTAAATTGCAGATGTAAATAACAATTATTTATGTGGCTCTAATAGTGGACCTAGTCAATAGATCTAATTATAGCAGCTTCAGGATAACAAACTTTGCTCAGTACAAAAGTTCTTTGTTTTTTATATTGCTAACCATTACTTTTTAAAATGTAAATTATTAATTTTAAATTTTTATCATCATATTATTTGATATTAATTAATCATTAATATAATTATATATACTGTATAATAACTATTGTTATTGTTACATCTTTATAGATAAGATTTAATTTAAAAGGCACATATAGTATTATAATTTATAAGGCACTGTTCTTGGTTACTTACTAAAATGAACTATGCTTTTTGACCTCTTGCCATGGTATGAATTAATAGTGTACTACTTTTCACATTGTTGTCTGCTTGATGAAACTTATAAGAATATCATTTGATAATAAACTCTGTCACCAATCAAGGGACTTATGGAGGTCAGGTTATTAATTGTAATTTAGCTCAGGTCTGTTTTACAGTATCTCAGTGGGTCCCCAAATTCATGTTTGGATATTTCTCTCATTCCAAAATGTGTAATTGGAATAGATATACCTGGCAGCTAGCAGAATCTCCACAACCTTCTTTTAAACATTTCTTATTTTACTGACTTGGAGCTAGTGGTTTTTCAATTTCCTCTGACTGGAATGCCCTTGCAGGTGGCCCATAAATGTCCAGTCCACATTTTGTCTGTTTTGCCTTGCCCATAAAATAGAGCTATGTAGAGATTAACAGACACAATATCAAGCGTGCAAAGGCAGGTACTAAGTTTAGTGTGTAATCAGCAAAATAGAATCGTGAACCTGCAGCAGAGGTGACTAGTGGGGAATGAGAGTGAGATTGTTAGAGCCATACTGAAGGAGTGATGAAAGCACAGTCCATTAGCCTAGCTGCATTTGTTATTTGTAAAAGCAGAAAACTGATAGAGATGGAAAAGAAATCCTTATTTGAGTCAGTACTGAAACCTTTCTCCAAATAACTTGAATGTTATCTAAGTTACTCAAAAGAGAAATAGATTTCTGTCAGCCTGTGATGTTGTTCATGAAGCATGGTATTCACTAATCCTTCCCTGAAACCTCAAGTCGGTTTAGATCAAATCAAACGCTCAGCCTCCAGCATGTATTGTATTTTCCTTTTACTTGTATATAATCAATTGCTCTTGACCCAATGTTAAAAGTATTTCTGTGTGTAACACATCTCCTTTATTAAATTATAAACTCAGAGACTGGAAGTTTTGTGTTATTTAAATTTGTATCTCCATCTCTACTCTATATAAACTTTCTTACAGAGTACAGGCACCAGTAAACAGTTACTAAGGAAATTTATAAGTAAGGCAGAGAACATAAATATTTTAAATTGGCAATCCATCCTGGAAAAATAATAATAATATGTAAAATAAAAGTTATTTTACTGTTAAAACATATGGTAGGTAGATTTTTAAGAATTTGCTTACACTTCTTTTTTACTTAAATTTCTAGATAAAAGAAATGCATTCAGAATATATTAAAAGGGGTTAACATTATAGTGTTAATATAAAATATAGTCATTATCACTTTAATTATAGGTTAGAAGGAGAAAGGAAGATTTGTGAAAGATAAAGAAAATTGACAATCTGTGATTTCAAAATCAGGATAAGCTATGAAATGTGTAAACAAAGAAATTTAATTTTTTCTGAAAGAATTTATTTTAGTGTATGTGTTTTGGGGAATTAAATTGTACAAATCATTGTAAAAAGGTCCGGTTGATAATGCAGAAGGATATTAAATGTGGCTATTCACAGAGAACGGATGTTTAAGTTGTCATGATTTGCTTATTCACATCTCTGCTGCCTTTCTACACTTAGGCACAAGTTTTCCTAGTTGCTAAATACACATCTAAATTAATTGTAAACACAAATAAACCAACACATTAAGATAAAATAGGCCCAGACCTTTTTCTATAAATGTTAATCTATTTGAAAACATGTTTTGGATTTATGCAAGTTGGTTCAGGTTCTGGTATATGTAATTATGATATCAGTAGATGTTATATGGAGTTCCATTTCAGGAGCATAATGATTTATGGAATATATAAATCTATTCCATAGCAAATAAGGCTATGGATATCATCCAGTATAACTGTATTTAACGATTATTATTGGTTGTGGTATATGGTATCAGAAATGTTTAAAAATACAACATAATTTTCCCTATTTTCATTTCTAGACTTTGATCTAGACTTAGACCTAACTTCTATTTACATTATTGATGGAGCAACCTGTTTATAATCTATAGATAAGACTAACTCACAGTTTGATTAATCAGTTTTAACTGCAAATGCCCAACTTTTTCCTGGATGTCTTAGCTGTATCATATTTATCAATATTTGGGAAAAAAATAGGAATCTCTATATTCCAAGAACACTATGAGTTCCCTGTAACTCAAGAGTTAATGTTTATGAGGTAAGTACAGCTTATATATTTCCTGACATTATTTCCTGACTCATGTTTAAATGTACTGACTATGCTTTGTTATTACTAATCTTCTGACCTTCAACTAGTTAATGTGTTTCCTATTTTAAAATCTCAACCAAAATGTACCTTATTTTAAATGAGTATATAGCTTCTTTACTGTCCACAATTTATCAAATCATGTTGATTGCATCACCTGCCAAAATCTTCCTTCATTACTCCCTCCCCTGAAGAATAATCCATCATCAGTGTGCTAGAACATACACAGACTTTGATCTAGACTTAGGTCTAAATTCTATGAAATCCACTGATCCAAGCTAGCTAAGTGAGCCAGAGAAAAGATCAGTTGAATTATTATATGAATTCCCTTTGGAAAAGTTGAGTACAATGCAATGTCTACAGGGTATATACTCTGCATGAGTGTTATAGAAAACTCACAAGCCTAGTAAATTGGAAAAGCAATCCAGGGGCTTAGCTCTTTAAGTACTAACACAGAGATAAGATTGCTTTTAAAAGTATCACACCCTCTTCTCAAGTGCACTTTTTGTTTATTTCCTATTTAGGTTACCTTGGTGAAAGGAGAATTAAGTTAATGGTTTTTTGACATAAGTGCACCATACTGTTGGATACATTAAATATTTTAAAGTAGATAGAATAATTAGGTAAATCATTTAGTGTATATTGAATGCTTATAGATAGTGCATCTTCTCACATTTTTCCTAACCATCCTTTCGTATTTTTGCTTGTCTCTGGTGTCAAAAGAGTAAACACTAAGACTCAAAACAGTTGAGAAAGCAGTGTACTTTAGCAAAAAGAACTTAGCCAGAATCCAAAGTTATGGTATGGTTCCAGGTTTTCACTTTAGGGAATTCACTTACCGTTATATTCTCTGGGCTTTGTTTTCTTAATTGTAAAATGAGAAAGTTGGACTAAATTATCTTGTTTCCACCATACACCTTCTATGTCTTTATAATGTCCTAATTCAACAACAATAAAACAATTGTTAATATTTGCAATATTGCATTGGTATGTAAAAATGGATTTTTCAAATTAATTTATTGTAGGTTCTTTTAAGGTAATTGAGAACAATTGTGCCCCACATTCAAATTAATATTCTTCTGGTCATTAAAAAATATCATTTATTATGCACCTACACTGTTCAGTACATTGTGCTTGCAATGATAATACTGTTTTCTATTTGGAACAAATTTACTTTATGACACCAAGGCAGTCCATACTATCCAAATTAATGTTGACTTCTGGCCATAAAAAGTGTGTTGAAAATAATGATATATCTAATTGGACTAAGTGGTATTACTTCAAGTAGGATCTAGTAACAAGAAGAGGCACAATCTAACATGACATATAGTGACACCTCATTTTATCAGCATCACTTTTATTCAGGCTTGATATGTTTTCTCAGTTCTGATAATGGGCATGTGATCAGTATTCATATTTACTAACAAGCTAAATAACAAGGATGTTGTCAGATATACTGCTGATGAAAATGAATCATAGAATGTTGATAGAACTATCATTTGCCACTGAGAGTACTCATTTAACAGTTTTCTAGAGAAAAAAATACCGTATTTTCCGGCGTATAAGACAACTTTTGAAACGAAAAAAAGTCAACCAAAAATCAGGGGTCGTCTTATACCCCGAGTATATATCCCGAAAAATGTCTCGATATGCCGCTAAACGAATTTTCCAACTCGATCCCGCACCAATCACTGCAAGGCTGCTCGGACCGCCTCTCTAACTTAGCCAATCCAAGCAGGCTTTTTATGCATGCAAATTATACATGTTCTGTACCCGAAGCTACACTGTGTTCTAGTAAAAAGCCTGCTCAGATTGGCCAGAGTCAGAGAGGCGGTCTATTATAACCTTTGAACCTTTGCTTGTTGTGATTGGCTCATCGTGGTACCTACAGTTGCAGCACAGGAACGTTCTGTGTAGCCAAAGCTGCTGTATCAGGACACATGCATAGTAGCTAAATTGACTGTATTAGAGCACATCCAATGGGCTAAAAGGTACAGTGCCTTTATAGGACATTCTGTATGTAGTCAATGCTACAGTATTAGGGCACATACAGTGAGTTAAAAGGTACCATAATAGAACATTCTGTGTGTAGCCGAAGCTACAGTACTGTATAACCCCGGCCTAAAAGATTAGTGGGTGTACAACAAATGGCTGGTAGAAAAGAACCCATCATGGCTCCAGCAAGAAGAAGGAAATTTGAAGC
>PVKE010016508.1:0-31921 GCA_004027555.1 Craseonycteris thonglongyai | reverse complement strand
CCTGGATAACAACTTTAAATGTTGTAAATATATCACTTTCTCAGAGATGGCTTTTCTGACCTACCAACCAAATTATATTCCCCTATTTACTTGCATAGATCACTGAACATGCACTTTTTTACTATAATATTCAGTAAACTTATAAGTACCTGTTCAATAATAACTACCTTCTTTCCTACATGTAAGGCCCGTATGGGCAAGGGCTGTTTGTTTTCCCAGTGCAACATCCTTAACACCTCATGTTCTTTCTGGCATAGTGAATAGTCAACAAATATCAGCTGAGTTCAGTAGATGTCTGTTTTACACATTTCCTTTAGGGCCTCTGAACTGATTACAGAAGATACACATTTCCTCGGGTGTATCAGAATCCCTCACAACTGGCGGACTGTTACCTCTTAAACTGAAGGCTGGTTTGGTTTGCTTCTCTCACATTTCCTGGAAGTGGTTCTCCCTTGTGGGTGCTTACAGTGATTGGAGGAGACTCAGTGGGGAGTGGACTGATCAGAACTTATTACTTTTAGTTGGACTGGGGACTCAATAGTACCCATTCCTATGTTGTGAGAGGGCCTGTAGCATCACACCAGTCTCCTGGGTATAGGGGACCAGGGACATCTCAGTGCTTGTGTTATTTATGTTCTGGTAGTCAATGAAGGGATGTTCCTCTACTTGTAACAACCAGTATGTTACTTCTCATATAACATCAATGTTCTAGTTTCTCTGCAGTTCTTTGAAATGTAGTCATTTGTTTCTCAAGTGACAAAAAATGGGGAAAAGGCTGAGGAGTGGACTGAAACACAGATGGGAGGGCTTCTAAAAAAATCTAGAATAACCAATAATGAATTAGTAGAGAACGAAAATAGACTATGAAAATGAGCATGATAAGAAGACTCAGGAAAGTATGTGACCACAGCCTGTTGGAAAAGAAGCAGACCTGAGGGAATAGATTAAAAAAAAAAAATCCATATTTGATTTTCATTATACTTACAAAGAAGGAGAGAGCTGCCTTTATTGTATTAAAAAAAAATAAGAAGAAGAAAAAAAGATTATAAAACAACCCAAAGAATTTCGTTTTCTTACTATCTTCTAAACAGATTTGACCCAAGATGGACATTTTCTTTGAGAATAATATATCTTTCCCTTCAGCTGAAAGTTTTACCTTTTGGATTGTATTCCACACACGTTCTTTATCGTTTCTTCTTCCTTCAAGGGTGTCCATAGCATCTGCCATTAGTGACTGCAGCTGTGGCACCAAGATAAAAATTATCAGTGTAGAATTCACACAGAAATAACTTCTCTAAATACACAGATTAAAACCTAATTAAAAAATCATTTGTACGCCGATGATTTTATTACTCATCTTTCTGACAATGAACATTGCTACCTCATCTTTGCTTCAGCCATTACTGAGTATTATTGCAGATATAAAATATTGAAACAGTGAAAAGAGTCTTCTTGAAAATTTGCAGAAAACATATAGGTTTTAATGTAGTAAGTACTCATGTTTTGTAAAAACAGATTTGGGTTGTAAAGAAAGAAGGCAGTAGTTCTCTCAAGAAATAGCATGTAGTACATGAATGCTTTTTAGTATTTTCTCCTGAGGCTAATGTATCATAATTTTAGGCATCATGCAAAAGCTCACCAGAGGACAATTCTAAAACTGTGCTGTTTTATCGACTCTTAAAGGATCTAGTTCATTTAAGTTCTTTTACTATTCTTTTCATCTCTGAAACTTCAAAATAACCGAGTTTTCTTTTTAGGTTCCATTCAAAGGCAAGCTTTAAAAATTCCACCCTTTGCCATTTTCCAATTTAAAGCAGCCTCATACACATGCTGCTTATGTGCCTGAAAGTAATGAAACCGTATCAAGCCGTGTGACAGTTAAAGCTAAAAAAGATAGTTCTGTAAAAAGAACGAATGCCAGTTCAGCTCACTGTGGCATCAGACAGTATGAACCTTAGATAATCTTTCTGTACTTTAGATACTGCAGAGTATAAGCAGAAGGGCAGAGAGTTGTCACTTATAACTATTCGATTGACCAGTCACTGTTTATAAAGCACCATAAAAGTCATTCCGAGAATTTGTTTTCTAGGTTAACCCATGCTTGGGATTTAAAAAGCGAAATCTATTACTTTTGGTAATAAAATCTTGCATAATACATGATTAAAAAATATTTGGTCTATACATATATATCCACATCCACTGAAAAATTTTTCTGGCAGGCATATAAATTATAAAAATATCCCATTAAATCTTACTTTCCAAGGTTTGAGAGAGTGGAATATTATACTACCATGTTAGTAAGGGATTTCATTAATGTTAGTTTGGCACTCTTTGTGTTTATTTTGAAATATAAATATTTCCAGAAGAAAGAATGCCACAGGTATGTGGCTAAGAAGACCTAAGAGCAGGAAACTCCCCAGTCTTTTTCATTTAAATCTTGTATATGCTCTTTTAGGAAGATAGGATCAATATTGTGTCAGTTTCTTTTTTTTTCTTAAAGATTTATTTTATTGCTTTTTTTTTTTTTTTTTTTTTGAGAGTGGGGTGAGAGAGAGAAAGAGAAAGGGGATGACCAAGAGCAGTCTCCGTAGTTGTACATCATTAGTTGTGACATTAGTTTAATTCCACATAGGTGGACATGGGGCCCTACAGGGCAGAAACCAAACAGGAGAACCTCTGTAGAGAGGCTCAGCAGTTACCCTCTGGGCTGCACATGGCTTTGCTTGGGCCAGAGCTGGGACTCAAGCCCTGAACCTCGTGGTTGCAAGGCAAGTGCTCAATCTGCTAAGCTAACGTGGTGTCCCTGTGCCAACTTCTTAAACTAGCATTTTCTTTGCTTTTTCATATCTCTAAAGCACACTAATCATCTAAAATTGGATATAATATGCACTTTGAAACCTTGTATTTACTGCACTCCTGAATTCCTTCTGAATGGTAGGATAAACAGCCTTATAGAAGGCATTATGCTGCACACAACCATAATAAAAGTTTTGAAAGCATTACTGCCAATTTTAAAGATTTATTTTTATTGTTTTTGACAGAGAGAGAGATATAGAGACAGAGATAGAGAGAAGGGGGAGGGCCCAGAACAGTCTCCATAGTTGTACATCATTGGTTTTTCCACATAGTTTCATTCCACAGGTGGGTTCGGGGCTGCACAGGCAGGAACTAGGCCGGGGTCTCACCCCAGTGAGAACTGAACTGGGGGCATTCCCTAGTTTGGCATATGGGTCCGCACAGGCCGGGGCCAGAATTGGATCCTTGGTCCCCGGGGCTGCAAAATGAGCGTTTAACTCACTGAGCCATCCCAGCTTCCCCATTACTGCCAATTTTGACTTAGGAATTCCTTGTCTAATAGACTTTTCCCCACCATGGTTTTAATCTTTATTAAGCATAGTTTTATTTGGCTAGTCAGACCATTTTACATGTTGACTTTGAATATCAATATTTATTTAATATACTTTTATAGGTTCAAATGAACATTGTAAATGTTGGCAGTTCATTGCTTCATTAATATAACTTTAAAAATTCAGAGAGGGAGGGTTCCTTTAGTTACCTGAACATTACAGATGATCAGTTTGGGCTGGTCTCATTCTTGCTATATGCGTTCAGTACAGAGCTATAGTTAGTTTTAGCTACCTTCAATTAAAGTCTCGAAATGAAGAGCTCTTCTCTACAACACATTAGGATATCCATATAGAGTACACCTTACCTTTCCTCAAATGGCCAGCACACTGCTTAGTAATTGTTTTTCAAAAAAGATACTATCGTTTCTAATGCTAATTATGATTATGATATACAAATCTGTTTGAAGAATGAGATATTTCTTCAACTAGTTTTTGACTGGCTCTGTTTCCTGAGTTAACTAGTCAATCCAGTTTAAAAACACAACCGTTTGACTACCATCTCTTCTCAAATAAAATAACTACTGGTATTTTATCTAAATCTACTAGTGTGTGTATATTTTGGCACTGCCAACATATACATGACACTAGAAGTGAATAAGAGAGCCTTAAAGATGATTTTGTAGTCTTGGTTTTCTACACAGCAATTCTTACTCTTTTGCCACTCACTTTTCCATAGAAAAGAATCATATCCTAACATAAAAATTTATTAAAATTTAACTTTACTTAAAACAAAAAGCCTGACATATGAATAGTTAGCTCTTTTCTACATTTTAACACATCATACAGTTCTTGATATAAAAAATGGTAGCTAGTCAATGTGAGCAACTAAAAAAAGATACACTCACTTTTCTACATTTTTGTTTATTCAGGAGAACACTTCACGAGGGTTAGGGAGTTTGCACTCAGACTACATTTATTATGAGAAATTTCTTTTAGATTATATCATTTTTATGTTGACTCAGGGCCTATGGAAAGCCTTAACCAAAGAAAAACAAATACTTACCAATTCTGTTTCCTGTTGACTGATGTCCTGTAGATAGGGAATGGTTGCTAGCTCCGCCATTACTTGATTGAGCACCTGAGACTGCTCCTTTACTCTCTGCAGCCCGCTCAGGAGGCTGGCATATTGCAACTTCTCCATCACACTTGAACACACAAGGAAACTCACCTAGTATCCCAGTGAAAGGAAGTGTTTTAGAACAAAACTGCAGAAATAGACCTTTCGCTGGGGATTGAAGTCGGGGTTTGTTATAATGTACGTACATTCTTTGAAGCAATGGTATCTAGTACAAGCAAACATTTTCTTCTATTATTTTAGAGAATTATCTGTACCCTGCCTCCAAATAGATGCATGTGTATAAAAGGAAACTCTTGACGAGGATTTGCAGGTGGCCCTGCGTAAGGCGGTTGGGCAGAAGGAAAAGAAAGGACTGAAATTGAATCTGTGCTCTACTCTCCCAGTGATGATCCCCCAGAGCTGTGTCTAATGAGAGTGCAGGGACTTCGTCTATGTCACCAAGACATCGTAAGAGCTAAGAATTGCCCACTATTTTGTTTATATAAAATAATATTTTTAATGCAAGTTGAATCCTCAAAAATTCTCTTTACCCGAACAGCTTATATCAAACCTTAGCTCTACTTTTATCTTTAGTTTTCATTGGATGGTCTTGGACTCTAGCTCCTTTCCTTGTGGTATTATAACATTTTATTCTGACCCCAAGGACCATCCCAGTAGCTGTCATGATCCACCTTTTATTTTAAATTATTTTTATTGTTTTTGACAGAGAGAGATACAGAGACAGAGACAGAGAAAGGGGGGAGGGCCCAGAACAGTCTTCATGGTTGCACATCATTGGTTTTTCCATATTGTTTCATTCCACAGGTGGGCAGGGTTGCACAGGGCAGGAACTAGGCCGGGTTCTCGCCCCCGTGAGAACTGAACTGGGGGTACTCCCCAGTTCAGCATGTGGGGCAGCTCGGGCCGGGGCTGGGATTCGATCCTCGGTCCCTGGGGCTGCAAAGTGAGCGCTTAACCCACTGAGCCATCCCGGCTTCCCCCATGATCCATCTTGAAATAGACTTGTCTACACTTGTAAGGTCCATCAACCCCCATGAATCTATTGGTGTTTTGGACTTTCTCAAAATGGGGCACACTTGCAATAAGGTGTGTTTGCTACTGCCAGTCATAAATGAGGAGACATTACCTTCCCTAAAGAGTTTAATACAAATTATGCTTCATAGGAGAGGCAAAGTTTATCAAAACATTCTTAAATTACACTTGAAAAAGTTGTTTTTGACAAAAGGGGACCTCTTGGGGTAAAAAAAAAAAAAAAAAAAGCCTGAGTTTCTGCTGTTTGGAGGGTGATGAGAAATTGGAAGTCATAGGAGGATTTAGGTCGGCAATTGCACTCCACATCCTGGTGCTCAGAAGAAGAAGGCTGGATGGCAAGTCTCCCTTTATGGCGTGGCTCCTCCTGGACCTGCACCAAATCACTGGGCTTGTTTGTTAGATGCACAGAGCCCTGGGTTAACTCAGTTAATCACAATCTTTTGATGTTGTATCTCTAGAATTCTGGATTTTAGCTAGGTACCCTCTCAAATATTCAAATACCACAAACAAAAGTTGAACAAACCACCACCTTAAAGCTCAGTAGCCGAGCAAGGACTATTTTAGGTTGTGCATACTTATAAAACAGATTTTTCCTCCCTAGAAATTAAAGAAGGCAGATATAACTTTTCTTTCTTAAAATAGAATCTCTTAGGAGAAAAATCATTAGAAACTAGCATTACTAAAGGGCATCTGAATTTCAGCTTGAATTTAGAAAGCATTTTTTTTTTTCTGAAATGTCAGTTATATTTTGATTGACACCAACCTCTAGAATTTAGCATTCTTCGAGAATCTTGGTAATAAAGGAAGGTTGAGCACCAGAGCATTGTGGTTGCTGTATTTCTCCCTAACATGTATCTATGCTGTTCAACTAATGTCTCCCTATTCCTGCTAATTTGTTCTCTCAGATTAATCATTTATCTGAAAAATCAATAGGAGTAATGATTGCAAATTGTGGATCTGGGGGTTCCTTCTCGGAATTGAGTAGATAGCTAGCCTAACCATTTAGTTTAAATTGTGTAGCTAAACAATGGGATTCTGTCAAACAGAGAAAAGCAGTTGCAGGAGAAACAGTTTTCTTTCTGAAGAAATATTGCATTCTTTGTCTTTAAAAAAATAAACAATGGGGCTCATTGTAGGAAAGTGGCATAGTGACTCAACCCTAAGGAGCAGAAACAACTGAAGCCTGGAACATAATGTATCAGTGTGATTTTCCAAAACATTAGGAAAATAAAAAGAGTAGAAGGCAATGGTGCTTTGTTAGCTTGATTGTTGGATGCATAACAAAATGGGACGTGCTCCATACAAATAAAATACGAGAAAAAGAATATAGTTGACTGCTAATAGTCACCCATCCTCCCTCAGCCACAGACCAAAAGCAGTAGTGATTATCGGGAAACCATGGATGAATATTTTACATATACAAGATAGGGGTCCTTGAGAGACAAAGTGAAAAACAAATAAAAAGTAATATGTAATGCCAGCACAAATGTCCTAGTACTGTCGCTTTAAGAAAATAAAGGAAGTAATAAAAAAAAAAAAAAAGAAGGAATTACCTTAGACATCTAATGCTAGCAACGGCTAAATCTAAACGGAAGTATCTCTTCCAGTGAGAGTTCAGGAGTGATCAAAGGGCTTCCTTAACTGCTGGAGAGTGTAATAAAGTGGTGATGATTGAAGCTAAAACCCCACACAGGTACAATGAAGGCTAGGTAAATAGCAAGTTCAAATGAAGGCTTCAGACAGAACTGCTTAGATTTCAAAGCAGTTTAAGGATAAATATTTGGCAAATAAGTTGCACTGTGTAATAGCACTGAAAAGCACAGCCCAACTGTTTGGAATATGTATCCATTTAACATAACATATAGAAACATTAATTGCAAAATCAAATAGGGGGAGGCAAGAAAACCTCATATTATTGTTCATTTCAAATGTGCATGTGTAAATATTTTTTAAGCTTCACTTGGAGGACATTAAAAGTAAAATTAATGAGGTATTCAAATCATGGTTAGTTAGGTCATTTTTTTGGCAACTCAGCTTGTAAAGGAGGCTTCATGCATGGCAAGAAATTTTATTATTTTAATTCTTTAATATTTAGCCCAGAAAGCATAGTACATAAGATTTGAAACTGACAGCAGTAAATAAAGTTAATCAATGGAAAAGCACCGTGGTATCTGATAGCATTTGAAATAATTAGGAAAGAGATCCAGAGAAGAAAAAAATACCTTTAACACAGAGTTACTGGTTGAATGGGGTTAATTTTCAGTGAGATTAAAAGTGACCAGATAAGCAAGTGGTAGAATATTTTAGATTTATAACTTTTAAAATACCAGAATCATTCTTGTTTGGCCATGTGTTTACGTGCCTAACAAAGGAATCTATAAAGATAAAGAAACTGGTCAGAGTATAAGAACCATTGCGTAACACATAGAAACCTCCCTTATACCAGAATGCCCAACTGTGTTCACCTCATGGAAAGAAGTGAAAATTCATGTTCCTAAGGAAGCCACACTGTGTTTAGTAAATTGACTTCCTGGTCAGAGATGATGCCTTAAATCTGCTTTTGTGACACCATGCACAAAGATACTTAACTTTTGTGACACTGAAATATCCGTGATCTAAGAAAAAAAATTATTAGAAAGCCACAGGACACACACACAATCTTCACTTTTAGAGTATGTAATTTCAAAGTGTATAATTTGTATGAAGGAAAAAGGTCTATAGAATAGTTCTTTTGTCAAAGTAAACTTAAAACCAATACAAATGGTTAAAACTTCTAAAACTTGTAATACATAACACTTCAACATGGATTATGTTCTTTTGGTCTCACAACTCTGTGAGGTGGGCCTGGCAGATATTAACCTATTTTATAAATGAGAAAAACCAGCTCAGAGGGTAAGTGATTAACCCAACTTGGAGTATAGTCTTCATCTACAGGTGTCACAAAGTAGGGTAACAGCTAAAAAGGACAATGCAGTGCCTAAGCATTTAAGTGGATGGGATTTGATATCTGACAAGAAAAAACATACCTCATGGGATCTTAAAAACACTGTTGAGGGCTGCTTGGGTCATAGTTAATGGTACTGTGTAGGAATAATTTCTACTTAGCAACTCATTACTTGCTTCATTAAGCTAGGTTACCTTTGCAGGCAATTTTATTCAGTCCTGCTGTATGAAGCTATGGTTGGACATATAATAAGAAACTTGGAGACTAATATTTGAATATACTTGTGGTCCCTGGGTATCTTCAGGATCATTCATTTCAATTCCATTAAAATTCTTTGAGACAGTCTTTCAACGACTTACTTTAAGTAAAAGCAAGCATAGGAAAGTTGAAATTCCTTGCAGTTAGCCAAGTGGTACTGACTTATTCTAATGAAGACTGAGTTATTAATTAGATGCTAAGAATCTTAATTACTATGTGATTTTCAGATCTCCTTTAGAGACACATAAAGATACATGCATATACAAATTTTCAGGTAGCCGGAATGCCCTTCAAAAGGTGAGAAGAAAATGAGTTGAGTACATTTGAAAAGTGCATAATACCTTGATAGGCCCAACCTACATTCACAACACACTGTGAGAGCTGAACTGGCAACAGATGTGGTCAATTCCCAGACAAGTGTCAAGGTATGGCAAGTGCTACCCCCAAAAGCCAGGGCACAGCCAGATCTCTTTCATAACATTGAGAATGCTGGCTCTACGAGGCTAACCATGTGTGGACGAGGTGAAATAATGTTACAAGGTGACGGCTCTTGTTAGAAAAGTTTTTACTATTTACAAGGGCAATGATGATGATGATGTATGTGGATCTGTAATTAGGATGGGGAGGTAGGTAAGAATGTGTGTGTGTCTGTGTGTGTGTGTGTGTGTAGGAGGTTGTGATAGAGGGTAAACTGAGGAAGAGTACCCAAAATTTGTAGTAGAGCCAATGAGATAAACTAAATGTTTGTGTCTAACAAAAATTCATGTATTAAAGTCCAAATCCCCAGAGTGATGGTATTTGGAGATGGGGCCTTTCATAGGTGATTAGGTGAGGTCATGGCAGTGGAGCTTTTGGGATGAGATAAGTGCCCTTATTAGAAGAGACATCACAGGACTTACCCTCTGCCGTGTGAGGACACAGCAAATAAGTGCTCAATTGCAAACCAGGAAGAAGGCCTTCATTCGAATCTGACCACACTGGCACCCTGACCTTGGACGTTTTAAGCCTCTCAGTCTGTGGTATTTTGTTATGACGGGCTGAGAGGACTAAGACAGAGATGGATTTCTTACTAATAGAAATACAAGTATAGAGGAGATAATTAGGTATAACACAGTTGTGGGGAGGGGAGAGATGCACGATAGGAAAAATCAGAAAAAGTGTGCTTTTGTATTTGTGATGTATAAAATTACAAATCATGCAAACAGATTGAGGGTTTTATGGCTTTTCTAAAATGCTGACTAATGTTATTCAGCAGATAAACTGCTGAACAGATGTTAAGTCACTATTTGTGATGACCCCCTTGGTTCCACTTGTAAGGTAAGAACATCGAATCAATGATCTCATATAAAATCTGCAAAAAGAAAATTCTTTCAAATTTTCTGTTCACAGACCTTTTGAGAAACCAGCAATTCCCTCTTATCCTCCAAGACCCCCAGTAGATGCCTAAAACCAGACATAATAGAATCAAACCCTGTATATACTGTTTTTGCATATATACATAACTATGATAAAGTTTAATTTATAAATTAGGTGCAGTAAGAGATTAACAATAATAAATAATAACACAATTATAATATTATAGTATAATAATAACCATGTTAATGTGGTTTCTCAAAATATCTTTTAGTACTGTACTCACCCTTCTTGTAAATGATGTGAGATGATACAATGCCTACATGATGAGAGGAAGTGAGGTACTCAGAGTGGTGTACAATTTTAAACTTATGAAGTGTTTCTGGAATACTAATTAATTATTTTTAGAAAGGATTTTTTTGTTTGTTTGAGAGAAAATGATAGACAGAGAGAAAGGGAGTGTGCCCAGAGCAGTCTCCATAGTTGTTCATCATTAGTTGTGACATGGTTTCAATCCATACAGGTGGATGTGGGGCCACACAGGGCAGGAAATGAACTAGAGGCAGTTCAGCATATGGGTTTGCACAGACCGGGGCCAGGATTCGATCTCTGAACCTTATAGTTGCAAGGCAAGTGCTCTACCTATTGAGCTATCCCAGCATCCCCTGGAATGTCAATTTAATATTAGATTTTCAGATAGCGGTTGAGCTCAGGTAACTGAAGCCATGGAAAGTGAAGCTGTGGATAAGGGATGCTACTGTATTAAAAAGGGGGAATATGCAGTCTTTATAGCCTTTGAATGAGAAGTTTCCTTTATCTGCTTTCAGTACAATAGCTTACATTTTGTAAAATAGCACAATTCAGGTCTTATTTTGGGCTTTTTAAGACTGTAAAGCCAAAAGGGCATGGTTTTCCTGGATTAGAAAAAGGGATTAGATAATTTCCATTAAATGGTGTACAAAGAGCAATTATCAATGTTTAGAGTAGCACTAAATTTATCAGTATGGTATGGCAGTACTAAGTTGAAGAGCTCTGATTTTTCATGTAGGTAATGGGATGGTTATAAGCAATGGTCCAATACGTGAAATAAGAAAAACACTGTATTTGCTAAAAATTTATTATTGATTTGAAATGAGAAATTCACTGAACTTTCAATTTGATACCAAGAAACCACAAAGAAAGGGATCTTTAAAGAGACACTAGCCCCATAAATGCTGGAAATTGCAAAGCATAGCACTGTAATATGTTTTAAAATGTAAAAGGAATAAAATCACTAGCTAACTTTTGGATGGCTTTTGCAAATGAGGTTTACTGTGAAAGTTTATAAAATTCTCCAATACTTGAAATGTTTGTACCATAAACTTTACATACTTCTAGAATTGTCTTAATATTTATACATTGGAAAAATATTTTTTAAATAAACCTCATATACCTACATTCAACTTGGTGCTTCTTATAAAATCCAATATTGGCAAGATTCTCTTTCCCATTGTCTCCATATGTCTCATTGTGTCTTCTTTGGTCAGCAGACAGAAGGGAGTTTTATGTTCTAAAAATTGTAACAATAAACTGTTATACTAATTTTTCTAGACTTCCATTTCGAAATGCTTTTTAAAAACAAGCTATAAACAGATATCTCAATGTTAATAGATATGAAATCTTTAGTACAGAAACCAGTCCCATCCCTAGACCACACGTAGAATAATGAAAGATCTGTGAGGAGAAAGGCAGAGGATACATTGTCCTTTAGAGACTGTCATCTATTCATTTTGTTGTGTTTTGTGATTGAGAGATCTAAGAGACAGCCTATAACAATTCACCTCTCTCTGCAGAGTATGTTTTTTCCTGAATTGTGAAATAATGTTGTCATAAATGTGTCTAATTCTTGTCTTGTTCTTCCCGGGTATTATGTAAGTGTGTAGATCCCATTGACTTTGAATGTAGCTCGAAGCTGAGATAAGCCTCAGAGGATACAGTGCCAAACAAAACACAAATCCTTAATTATGTGGGTAAAGCTGAAGGAATAAATCCAACCTGGTCATGAAATCAGTCCAGACTTCTGAGACTTCAACTCCCTGTGAATATCTTCTTGATTTTTTTGGAAGTTTCAACTACAGTTACTGAACACCATTTAATTATTATACTTTTCAGGAGATCTAAGCTCTTGGTTAATTACACAAGAAAAGAGTGGAATAGATATTAATACAATCGCAAATAATCCAAGTGATTTAAAGCTGTCACTGGTTTTATTTTTCATTTCATAAAATAGGTTTTTATGATAATTATATTCTTAATTTTTTGAGGAACCTCCAATATTGCTAAGGATGGACCTTGAGATCATCATATTAAGTGAGATAAGTCAGACTGAAAAAATCAAGAACCATATGACTTCATTTTATAGGTGGAATTTAAAACAAAGTAACAAAGAAACAAAAGCTCATGGACACAGTCAATAGTTTAGTGGTTACCTTGAGGGTAAGCAGAGAGGAGCGTGGGGGAGTAGAAAGGGGACATCAAATATATGGTGATGGAAGGAGAGCTGACTCTGAGTGGTGAGCACATAATGCAACACATGGACAATGTAATGTAGAGTTGTACACCTGGAACCTATGTAATTTTTACCAACCAATGTCACCCCAATAAATTTAACAATTAAAAAATAGTTTTGTACATAACTATCTTCTATATTTGCTAATTATTATCACTTCTCTGCCTTTTGGCTACAGTCAAGTGTAGTATATTTGATAATTAATGATGATAAAAGCTTGTGTTCTTTAAGTTCCCTATGAATAGACTTTGGTGATAGTATGGTTGGAGTGAGATAGTTGGGGTGAGAAAGGTGGACACTCTAGGATTGTGTTTGGTTTTGAGGGAAGCTTTTCTGAAACCAGAATTCCAGGTATCATTAACTAACCCACAGAGAAGATTAGAAGGAGTTAAATATAACCCAACAAACATTTTTGGGAGGCCCAGTCCCTATACAATAAGCTAGACTCTGTGATGACTAATACTTGATGAATAATGTACAATTCTTGCCTTATAAAAGCATTGAAAGATAACAATTCCAGGTGATATACCTGTAAACGTTGGCAGCTTCCTACTTGATACTTTTTCCAAAAATTTCCCATCATCTTTGTTTTTGAACCCAAGAGTCAAGAGATACTGTTGGGGAGGAAAAGATGACCAGTCAACTGTCTGAGGTAACACGTGGAATCCTTGAAGATCTGAAATATGACAGAAAAAGAATAGAAGACTTCATATTATTGTTTTCAGGATATTTTTTCCCTGAAATTCAGGAATTGTGCTTGGAAAAAATATGATAAGGGGAAGGTGTATGGCTCAGCAGGTTAAGTGCTCGCTTTGTAGCCCCAGGGACCAAGAATCAAATCCCAGCTGCAGCTTGTGAAGACCCAGATGCTGAACTGGGGTGTTCTTCCCATGCAGGAGGCCCCCAGTTCTGTTCTTGCCCCACCAGTTTGGCCCCTGGTTTGAGGGGGCATGCCTCCCATGCAGGAGGCCCCCCGCCCAGCTGTGTGGAATGAAAACTGTTGAAAACTGATGATGTACAACTATGGAGACTGATCTGGGCCCTCCCCTTTCTGTCTGTCTGTCTGTCAAAAACAATAAAATAAATCTTAAAACAAACAAAATAAAAAAAACTCAGTTAATGACCATAAGAGCTAATGTTTACTGAGTACTTATTTTCTACCTTCCCTTGTTTTAAGCATCTTGTGTGCATCATTTTTTAAAATCTTCGTGAAAACTTTACAAAATTGTTGGCATCATCTCCATTGTACACATCTGAGGTTGCAGTCTGCTGATGGGAAAGGACTTGGCTGAGATTACAGCCTGCAAGTGGACAAAGCGGGACTCATACCTGGGCAGTCTGACTCCCCAGACCATGGGCCTGACCACTGCACACTGCTTCCAGTGCACTTGCCTATGGATTACATTTTTTTTTTTAATTTATTTTTATTGTTTTTGACAGAGAGTGAGATACAGAGACAGAGAGAAGAGGGAGGGCCCAGAACAATCTCCATAGTTGTACATCATCAGTTTTTCCACAGAGTTTCATTCCACAGGTGGGCGCCGGGGCTGCACAGGGCAGGAACTGGGCTGTGGTCTCACCCATGTGAGAACCGAACTGGGGGCACTCCCCAGTTCAGCATATGGGTCCGCATGGGCCGGGGCCTGAATTCAATCCTCGGTCCCTGGGGCTGCAAAGCGAGTGCTTAACCCACTGAGCCATCCCGGCTTCCCTGGATTACTTTTGAGATAGGGACAAATGTCAGCCATAGGGTTTTGGGACACAGATTCATTTAATTTATTTTCATTCTGAATAATAAGGCTTTGTTTATTATAAAATACTTCTCAAATGAAGGATGATAAACAGATAGTTTAATGAGCCCTTCTTACTTAATACTGCCAGTAAGAGAAAAAGATGAAATTTCAAAAATCCTTGAATTTTGATTTAGTTCAAGGTCAATTTTTAATGTTGAATCAGAACTCAAGTGCTATAGCCTTCACCATTTATATGTATGTTTTAATTGAGAGTAAACCATGAGTGTTTTCATTGACCGCCCCACTTCCCCTGCTCTAGCTGTAGATCACTTTGTTCAAATTAAAATTTACTTAGAAGCCCAATTAGAGCTGTTCCTTGGCTACTGTTTGCTCTTTAATCTGGTTTTATTCCTTAGAAGGCCCAGTACTTCCTGGCCATGCTGGTGATGATGTCATGGGTTGTCCTGCTACAGGGAGGTCTTTGACTATTGGTCCTGGAAATGAGTGTGGGTAGGCCTTACAGCTGTTCTGACTACCCTACCCCTGTCCCCAGGGTGTATCTAGCATGTTGACCTCAGATGTGCTAAAGTCTTCTGTCAGCACCAGATAGGATTCCAGTTCAGAGAGGACACCTCCAAGACTTTTAGAGCTACCCCGAAGCTTTCTCGGAGGCCTCTGAGTCCTGAAGTTCAAAATCAATGGGGTGTGTTGTACATGGACTAGTGTTTGTAGTGGATTGCAAGCAGCATTTTGAGATTTGGCATTTTCTGGTGCAGCTCTGTTGCCAGAAATCACCAGGTGTTTGAGAACTCTATTTTATAAATAACAAAGACCTAGAGAGGTTGACATCTTCTTGCTCTTAAATATTTGATGTATAAATAGGAGACCAATACTAAGAGTGGCAGTGATTAAATCGATGGATGAAACAAATGTTAGCACAATAACTAATTGGTTATAAAGCATGTTTGCAAAAATATGAATATTTTCTGTTCCTTTTGATCCTATGTTTTTTCCTGTGGGTATTCAATTCATTATTAATTTCCAGTCAAAGTTTTACAATGTGAGAGATTCCTTACATACATTCTGTTAAATGTAGAAAATTTTTTTTTATTAAATATCATTCATATTCCATTTGTATGCAGAGTAAATTGCAGTTGTGCGAACATTTAGTCTAACAGGTGGTCTATGACTCAAAATGACAAAACACTTACCAGATGTCGAATCTCATGTAACATTAATTTGAGCGCTAATTGTTCTCAATTTTATGCTCATAAACCTCTACCTATGTCTAAAAAGTCCCATGCCTCTGATGTATATGAAAGTTACCCAGATTAACCAGATTATATTGTCCTTTAGTAGGAAAGTTGAATTGATTAAAAATGTCTTCTTTGCTCCTATCATGTCAGAATAAAACTTGGGACAAATAAATCTTTTAATGCATTCCTTTACAATTTACTGTAATAAGAGATGAAATTTAGATGACAAGGACCAAATTTCTCGTTAAAAAAAAAAAGTTTAGACATGATACAATTCCAAAATTTTACCATGCTTTAGAACAGAATATCAAAGATAAATTATGCAGATTAACTTACAGAAACATAATATTTCATTTTTCCTCCCAAATGAAAGATGTCTAACTTTCAGCAAAAGAATATAAAGTTTACCCTTTACCAAGAACCTTTTATTGTGCCACAGAAGGCTGCAACTGGCCAGTTTTAATGTCCCCAAGTTATTCACAGTCTTTGACCTTCTGTGCTGTTGCCTTCCTTATTAAAGTTACTGCCTTAAAGTTCAGTGACAGTCTTTTTCTTTCTGTCTGTTATCTCTGTGTCTCTTTTTCTCTCTGCCTCCTGTCTCTGTCTTAATCTCTCTGTCTCCCTCTTTTTCCTGCATGCATACTGTTTCTCTTTTTCCCTTCTCCTCCTGCTTTCTCATTCAGTGCTCCTCCACGCTGTCTCTGGCTTACTAGTATGTTCTTCATACATACACTGTTGGGAGAATTTCTCCATTCTATGGCTTTATCTATTTCTTCTAAACAAAAGATTGGGGATCAAAAATAGTCTTATCTGAAAATTATCACCTAATTCCAATACATTATTGCCAAATACCAACCGAGACATTGCTATGTGTAAAAGTTGCCTTAAACACAGCCAATGCATTCCTCAAAAGTGATTTTTATAATCCTTACAACTTTTCTCTTCCCTGCTTTTCACTAATATGTCATGAAGATCTCCATTATGCACCCAATCAATTTGGCTTAAATTTCTGAAGTCATTGCTGACTTTTCTTTCCTCTTATTTTCTGACATTTAGTGAGTCTCAAAAACTAATTATTAATAAATCTACCCCTTGTAATATATCTCATATTAACCCCTTTCTTTGCATAACTACTGCTACCACCCCAAGAAAATTTCTGTTCATATAACATTTAAATTACAGAAAATGTTTCTGAACCAGCCTTAACGCCATCTGTATCATTTCATGCTAATATATTTCTGAACCACCACCTAACGACCATTTCTGGAACATAGCCTTTGTCATTGTCACAATTTGTTTTCAGGAACTTCAGTGACTTCTTTCCTGGTATTCAAGGCACTCAAATATGTGCATTTGTTTTACAATTTATAACTAATTCCAGTATGTTCTCCTATATGAACCTTGTCATCAGCTCTGCTGATTTCAACAAGTCATACCAGCCTATGCTTATCCTGCTTCTGAACTTCTCTTTGTACTTTTCCACCCAAAACACCTACATATTCTCCCCATTTTTCCTTTGTTCAATTGATCCCCATCTTTCCAGATATGCCTAATTTAAGTCCCACTTTATCAATGAAGAGTTTCCTGAATATATCGTTACCATCTTCAAACTCTACAACATTCATTCTAGAGTGAATCTTTTAATGTTGCAAGGGGGTATGTCTCATTTCTCCAGCAAGTTTAATTCCCTTGAAGATCACATCTTCAAGTTACGTTCAGGCCTCAAGCACCTAGTAAGTGCTCAATCAATATGCTAATTGAATCTAAAAACAAACTTTTCCAAATCTTAAAATTTTAATGTTTCAAATAAAAGTAGAACTTCAAAGAATCAAAACTAATGAAATGTTCATACCTTCTGAGATATGATTTATTTCTGTCATTAAACTTAGAAAAGAGTATCACACTGTCTTTGTTCTTCATTGTACCTAAGCCTTAAGTGATTTATGTTCAATTTATGAAGGGTGAGTGAAGTAAAATAATCTGTAACAGATTGGAGTGGGTCTCAAATGAATGGAGCAGCTTTGCCTAGATAGAAAAGTTAGTTTCATATTTAAGTTGTACCCTTGCTGCAGCTTATTCACTGGGAAATATGAACTCTTAGTCACAAAAGAAAATTGGATTAATAGAGAGTCTGGTTTAGTGAAACTGTCAGCAGCACCAGAAAAAGCATCTGCAAAAACATGAAATATTGATCGTAGATCAGCAGACTCATCTATATATATGAGGCAAAGCTTTATTTGTTATAAAGTTAAATATCCATAAAATAAAATTTGAGCTCTCTAGAAGAGAAGCACAAAACATAGATGCCATCATCATCATCAGTATTTTCTGTTGGACAGCTCATCATAACCACATTCAGCAGATTGTGAATTAGCTTTTCAAGGCAATTTTTAAAAAAGAAAAATCATAGAGATTTTAAAACTCTTTTAGAAATATGCAAATTTGTTAGTGTTCTATCATTATCTTTCTGTAAGTTTTACTTCTTTTTCATTTTCTGGTATCTTTGCCATTTCTCTGCCCTTTGTCCATAACAAAATGTTCTGACATTTTGGGTTAGAACAAAATCTCATTTTTAAAGGTCCCAATTGCTCAGTGTGAGATGGGACCATGTCAGTTTTATATGACTTCTTTTTACTGATCAGTTTCAGAGTTCGGTTTCTATAGTGCCTTCATAATGTCAACACTTTGTCATTACTTCTTTCCCAGTTATTTTCTGAGTTTCATCTTGTATTTCTTTTAATGCCAATACTTCAATCTTGGAAGTTATCCACAAATTCATGTCAGCAAGAAAATAGCAAAAGGCAGCAACTTTGCAGCTGTTATCATTATTGCTCCTGATAAATAATAAAACAGCTTCTACTTTTAAAAACATTGATAGCATATTTTAATTTTTGCATTTGATGTGTGAAAAAGCATATATAAATGAATCTCTGCATAATAAATTGTATTGTCCCTTTGATTTTCATTATGATTTCAGAGTTATAGATGCAAGTGAAAAAAAAATTGGCTTTCATTCCAAAGATTTACTAATTTTCACTTCAGGTTGCTGGTGTACTTTTCTAAGGCCAATCTGTGTATTTCTTCTCATAACACATACACAAACTTTGAAAAAACAAATAATTCTTTCAGGGCTACTATGCATAATTCATTTCCATTTCACTTTAAATCCTTATTGATTCCAAAGTTTTATGTTTAATCTGCTGTATTTTATTTATTCTGGGAAAGTCCCTTAATTCCATCTTCACCCAAGTAGATTTGAGGTCATACAAACTTTGAAGATACTGCTATTTCCTTCAACATTTATTGGACTCCCAATCAGTGAAATAATACAATGTTACTATAATTCCCATAAATGGCTGTATTTATGCACTATATTAGGATTGGAATGGACATTGGTTGGTTGGCTATCTAGCATGCATTTCCTACAGCCACTGTTGCCCCTATCCTCCTTAAATTTCCTTGGAGAATTCTCTCAAACCCTACTCTAAAATCCTACTACTCTAAAAGTGAGACCTAATTGACTTAGGCCAATAAATCCAGGGCTTACCTTGACTTCAGTTTTGGCTCATCATAAGCATACCGTGCAATTTGAGCCAATGAGAAAGCATGAGACCCAGTTACTATGTGGCAGAGGCACTCACAGTTTCTCAGTACAGTGTGATTTAAGATCTATAATGACATTTGAGCATTTTGCTGTTACTTAAGAGATGGCACTTGAGGGCACAGTATGAGTGTAGAATACTAGGTAGAACTTAAGAATAAAGCTGACTGCAGAAAATAGAGCAGTGGGTGAACTGCTGGATCAGGCTTTGTTTAAAGTCATTCCCACATGTGGATCTTTCAGTTATAAAAATCAATATATTTCATGCCGCCCCCTACACCTTTAAAAGTTAAATGTAATGGAGTTAGTTTGACCTGTGATTCCTACACTTGAAACAAGATATTTCTGATATAGGGATTTAGCTAGTAGCTCAATATATCAGCAAATGCTATGAAGTCCTTGAAATATTATAGCTGAGATATAAGACAGTCCTAAACTCTTCAAGTTGACTCTCTGGACAAAATATTTTCCTTATTTAAGGAACATAACAGTTTGAGGATTAAGAATTATTTTTTACAGCTAATACAAAGTTTGAGTACATCTTGGTGATGCCATTATTATACTAAAATTATTATGATATCATTGCTAATTACTAGAGATAAATGTATGAGATAATAAAAATAAATATTTAGAATAATTTTTCTTGATCTTTATTATAATTATTATTTTTTTCATTTTTGGTTAGACTCTACATCTCATGGAAAGTAACTCTTGAGTAGTTAAGAATACATAGCAAAAATCTTATACAATCTGAAAGCCTTAATTACCGATATCCAACTATTTAAATTGGTAATCTACTTATTTGTTTGTTTATATCCCACTCTAGATGTGTAATGACTTTCCTTACATAAATACTTACAAGAAAAAGTGTAAAAGAATGTTTGGGTAAGGCAGATCAAAAGGAAAAGTAAGAGACAGGTGAAGAAGTTTTAAGTGAGATTAATATACAAATTTATTTTATAGGATTATACATACTTGCTAGAAGTAAAGAAGATCAGCTATCTCATACACGATGTTCCTAAGATTAAAATAACAACAAAAATACCACCCCAGAGAAGCACAGCATTTTCTTTTTCTAAGACCAGAAATGTTCTTTTGTTGCTTTCTGTTGAAATTGGCTTGCTACAAATTTTCATTTATTAAGTACAATTATTAAAGACAATTAAAAAACAAAGAATTACCATGATTATAATGTTCAAAAACTATTATTACACATTGACTTATCATAATTCATGAACAAATGAGTTTATAGTAATAGCTCAATAATTTCCTGTAGTGAACATATAAAATTTGAAAGTCAGCAAGGCTTTGATATAGGATTTGATAAGATGTCTAAAAGAAAAGATTTTTTTTTTTATTATTAGGTGTTATATATTATTTCTCACTATTCACTACTAGTAGTCAGTTTGGTTGTAATAAAACTACTTTTATTATGTTTTATTCCTATTGATCTCAGAAACAAAATGACTACCTTTGACCACTATTATTGTTCTCTACAACTTTAGAATTTTAGGCCAAAGCATAAGACCTGAAATAATAATGAGATATGATAAATACTGGAAGAGATCAAATTATAATTACATAAGAATAGATGATTATTTATATGGAAAACCCAAAAGGATAAACTGAAAATAAATTTATAGACAAGAGTTCATTAAGAAATCAAAAAAGAAATATACAAAACTCAATAAAACAAACGTCAGATTTGAAAAGACAATTAAAATATGTAGGTATAATATACAGTATAATGAAAATACTGGTTTGAGTTATAACAGCAACCAAAATAATGAAATATTAGAAATAATCTTGATAAGATTTATCACTTAAATGAGGAATTGATTATTTAATTTACCTGATAAATATTAAATGTGTCAGGCATTACGATAAAATATTAAGAAAATGAATGTCATCATGCTGACTGTCATTTGGTGCATACAGTAAATAGTCAATGACAATATAGCGTGGTATAGTCTTAAATAAAGGTGAGACTGGGGAACCAGTGAATGGGGAAGATAAAAGAAAATCCAACCATTGAAGAAGGAAGTTAAACTTGTGTAATTTATCTGAAATATGAAGTAGAATTTTTTCTTTCCTCTAAGAGTTTTAGTTTTAATGTGGGTTAAAGTTTGAATTTATTACCTAGGTGGTCCAGGAAATTTCAACTCTAAAAATAAAGGCTCTCTGATTTGTAGTACTTTACAGTATTTGGAAAAAGCAATAGAAAGCTCTCTCTGGATGAATGCAAAGTCAACCCAAATGTACAAGATTTTAACAGATAAAAGCCACATGGAATAATGGCTTGAACCAAAGAGTAAAAATTACACAAAGATATAATCTACCATGAGTGAGAAATGGCGTGGTATCATAGAAAGTTGTTTGGCCTTTGTCCCCAGTTCCAGGCACAGAGCTCCCATAACCCTGGGAACTTTTCTGAGTGATAAAGGATAATAGGATTGTCTTTTGTTCTAATGAGTAGACTCTTGGCAGGACCCTTGATAGGTTTGTTTTTTTTTAGGATGGGGGCTGGCCAAAAGAAAAATCAAGCCTCGATTAGAAGCTTGGAACTTTCAGCCCCATTGCTTATTCCTGGAAACGTGTGGTTTGGGGAGGAAATAATGAAAAGGTGAAGGGTGAGGACCTTTAATTCTTGGGTGGCCACCCATGGTGTGAAATTGTAGCTGTACTATGATCAGTTACTAAAGGTGAAAGTTACCAGTGGTAGCTATGAATTCAACACTAGGGAGGTTGTGTTATACTGAATACCTGACATTCTGCACGTAGCCCTTCTGCCTGGCATTTTGCACATAGTATTGTACTTTCCATTATTGCACCATTAACCCCACTCTGTGATTTTTCCAGTTCCCCCTCGCCAACTTTGTAATTTTTCATTACCTGTAATTTTTCATTGCCTTTGTTACTTCCCTATACAGGTACCAAAATGTTCTACTGCACCTTCTGGCCACACTGTTCCCAGGTATTCACTTAACCGCAATTGCAACTACACCAGCTATTTACCTTATTTAGAATTAAGATCAGAATTAAGATTTAGAATTAAGATCATTGTCTCTCTGGCTTCTGTACAATGCTTTGCTGTTAGGAATTAGGCCAAACAGGATGAGGTTTCTGCCTTTATAAACCCCTCACTATCTGCATTTGGGGCCATGGGTTTTTGAGAGACACTAGTCCTCCGTGGTCGCAGGCTTTTGAATAAAGACTCCTAATTTGGCCCTCATACTTGGCACTCTTTGTGGGTTATTCTTCTCACAGATTATAACAATTGGTTCATTTGATGCATAAAAGAAAACTATTAAGAAAAAAAAGCAATATATATAATCCCTTGATTTAAAAATTTTTTTTTATTGTTTTTGACAGACAGACAGAGAGAGAGAGAGAGAGAGAGAGAGAGAGAGAGAGAGAGAGAGAGAGAGATACAGAGACAGAGAGAGAACTGAACTGGGGGAACTCCCCAGTTCAACACATGGGTCCACAAGGGCCAGGGCCGGGATCCGATCCTCGGTCCCCAGTGCAGCAAAGTGAGCGCTGTGCCATCCTGGCTTCCTCATGATTTTTTTTTTTTTTAAAGATTTACTTTTATTGTTTTTGACAGAGAGAGAGGGAGATACAGAGATAGTGTCAGAGAGAAGGGGGAGGGCCCAGAACAGTCTCCATAGTTGCACATCATTGTTTTTTTCCACATAGTTTCATTCCATAGGTGGGTGCGGGGCTGCACCAGGCAGGAACTGGGCTGGGGTCTCACCCTGGTGAGAAATGAATTGGGGCACTTCCCAGTTCAGCATATGGGTCCGCACGGGCTGGGGCTGGGATTCAATCCTCAGTCTCTGGGGCTGCAAAGTGAGCGCTTAACCCACTGAGCCATCCCGGCTTCCCCAATCCCTTGATTTTTGATATCTGTTACAGCTAAAATAAAATTAAAAGAGAATGATGGGTTGGACATTGAAGCTATGCTGAGTTCAGATTTTGGGTGGTCTGAGCTTTGGTCACTGCCAAGGGAAATATTAGGTGGGAACAACACTGTAGCTCTAAGACTTTTCTGATCATCAAGAAAGTAGTCCACGTGGAGGTGGGCAAAAACCAAGAAACGATTGAAACCAGGGGGTATAGTGTTGTTAAAGAAAAAGAGACAATAGGACCCAAATAAAGTCACTGTGGTAGGCCCACATCACCAAACCTTTCCCAGGGATGTAAACTTTATTTAACTAGTCAATCCTGAATTACCTGGTCAGGACAGTGAGGAAATCATTTGATATATCTCTCCCACTTCCTTCATGGAAGGTGACCTAGTCTGAAGTAATCCACTCTTTGCCGATAACTTCCTTGTCCCACTTCCTTTATGTCTATAAAAGCCTTTCACTTTATATTGTTCTTCAGAGCTCCTATTTGCTAGATGGGATACTGCCTGAATCACTCATTCATTGTTGAATAAAACCAATAAACTCTTAAAATTTACTTTGTAGATCAGTATCATCAGCTTCCTGAAGAATCTTTACTAAAATGGATTGTGAAGAGTGACTTATTTAGAAGTTGTTTTAAAATAATGTAGAATGGAAAAGCATGTTTTGGTTGATGCAGGACCCATAGCTCATTATGGAACAATCACAGGTGGTAACACATGATCCAGTTACACAGCAGGTTCTTATAAAAAACAAACAAACAGCCAGACAGGTTAAAGGCTATTATAAATTCTGTTTACCTGAGAAGAAGACTCTTTAACTTCCCCTATAAATGACAAGTGGAATATACTGTATGAATGAGTGCTATGCTTTGTATTTAAGCAATGTGGTACTGGCTTTATGATGATTGAAATACTTGTCTACTGAATATGACCAATACCTAGGTTATGGTAATTGCTGAGATTAAGGGGCATTCCATGTAATCTTACTACTGCAAAATGGAATCTTACTGCTGCAAAATAGAACAACAGTTGGCAAAGCCTTATCAAATTTGTTGTCTCATCTTCCCATTATGAGTCATGTAGATGCTAATAACAATATTAGAATAACTAACAAGAGAATGGGAAGAGAGAAGAGTCAAAAAACTCTTCCCAACAAGGTGGAAAATTTTTATTGGTTATTAAAAAATGGGGTGAATTAAGCAAACCTTGATAAAAGTGAAACAAAAGAGTAAAAGGAGTAAACAAAAGTGAAACAAAAAGTAAACAAAAGTGAAACAAAAGAGTAAAAGAGGGTCAAGGGAGTTGGGTCAGAAGTGTAAAAATAATTAGATGGTTATTAAAAATGGGAGAGTATAGCATAGAGAGACAAAGAGACAGAAAATATAATAAATAGTTTCAGTGCTATGAAAGATAAAATAAATAGAAGTAACAAATATCAAGTTAAAATTCTTAAATGAAAGAATAGTAAGGTTAAGGGACTAGAGTATTTAAAAAAATGGATGACAATTAGTCAGAATTTGTAAAAGACATGGTTTCTTAGATTATGAAGCACAATGATATCCAAGCATATTAAGAAACAAAAATTACACCTAAACACATTTTAGGTAAACTGTAGAACTCACACAAAGACATCATCTTAAAAGAACCAGAAGTAAGATTATCCATAGAGGAATGAGATCTGACTTCTGAACAGCAATGATACAAATCAGAAGACAGTAAAATAATATTATCAAATGCTAATTTTATAGTTTAGAATTTTATACTCAGCTGAACTTTACCCAAGAATCAGGGTGAATCAGTGATATTTTAGATAGTCATGAACCAGGAGTTTACTACCAACAGACACTAAAAGCATAGATAACCAAAGAAAAAAGTAGATAAATTGGACATCATCATCAAAATTTAAAATTTATGTACCAAAGAACACTATTAATAGAGTGAGAGGGCAACCTACGGAATGAAAACAAAAATTTTGCAAATCATTATCTGGTAAAGAGTTAATGTCTAGAACATATAAAGAACTCTTACAACTCAACAACAACAAAACAACTCCATTGCAACATGAGAAAAAATTTGCATAACCTTTTTTTAAAGAAGACATGCAAATGGCCAGTAAGCACATAAAAAGATGCTCAACATCATTAAGAAAATGCACATCAAATTCAGAATGAGACATTAACTACTTCTCACCCATTAAGATGGCTAGTCCAGGTCTATTATAATAGAATATATATATAAGAATGCTTATAATAGCATTTTTTGGGTAATAACCACTAATGGGAAACTACTCAAATGTTCATACCAGAAGCATTTGTATATAAATTCTGAAATATTCATATAATGGAATATTATATAGCAATAAAAACGAGCCAGCTAATGTGTTTTACAACATGGAGGAATTCCATAAACAGAATATTGAGGAAAAATAAAAAAAAAGCCAGAGAGAAAAGAATTTCTGCTGTATAATTGCATATTTATAATGTTTCAAAGCAGGACAATTAAAGTTTAGAGATTAGAATGAGTTAGGTGATAACATTATAAAGAAAAGTAGGGGATGCCAGGATAGCTCAAAAGTTTGGGTGCTTGCCTTGTAACCATGAGGTCCAGGAATTGAATTCTGGCCCTGGCCCGTCCTAATCCACATGCTGAACTACGGCGCAACTGTTAACCGCTGTGATGGCTGTGAAAGTTCTTGCCTCCCATGCACAAGGCCCCCAGTTTAGTTCCTGCCCTGTGCAGCCCAACATCCACCTGTGTGGAATGAAACCATGTCATAACAAATGATGGACAACTATGGAGACTGCTCTGGGTTCTTCCCCCTTTCTCTCTCTCTCTTTCTCTCTCCTCTACCCTTCTCTCAATAAAATAAACAAACAAACAAACAAATAAACAAATAAATAAACAAACAAACAAATAAATAAAAGTTTAAAAAAAAGAAAGAAAAGTAAAGCTATCATTATTCTAAGAATCAGGACAATAGTTAATATTGATGGAGCGTAAGAAGTGGTCTGGGATAGGGAAGGAACCAATTGAGGGTATCTGGAGACCTGGCAATGTTTTATTTTTTGACTTGATGCCTGTTCTGTAACAATTAGTTAAGCTTTGTATTTGTTTTAGGAATTTCATATTTTCATAATGTTTCACAATAAAACACTTTAAAGACAAAATAAAAACAAAACTACAAATGGCTTAGTTGGGGTTCTATTTTGGGTGTGAAATGCAGTGATTGATTATCTGTAGACCGCAATTGCCTATAAGGTGTAAATTAACTGTGAGCCAAGCATTAAAACAGAAATCAGTAGAACTCAAATGCTGAATATGCAAAACCAAATTTAAATAAAGACAACACTACCAAATAAAAATTTCTAATTCTGCACAAAATCAACATGTGGAATTTAAAATTGAGAAAACAGAGTTGTTTTTTTTTATGATTGGAAGTTCAATCTTTAGGGATTTTATGTTCAGCTGAATGATTTGTTATATGGCAGTGCCTAATGATTACCTATAATATTACAGAGTGTCTATATTAGACAGCCTAAGTGAGTGTTTCAGGAAAAATAAAGTCAATGTATTTACCTCACTACTCCCATAACCTTGTTAAGATGAGCTCTGTTTTGAAATGGTTATGGCTTATTCATGCAGATTGGGGTTAACTGGTGATGCATAAGAACCTGAGAAGCTGGTCAAACAACCAAGATTGACATTGGAAAGGGACTATTCTATCAATTTATGAGGGAATAAATTTGGGGAAGGTGTACCTGGAGAGCTTAGAGTGGCAAAGGAGACTTGGAGGGAAGCTACCATGTAAAATTATAAGTGTGTGTGTGTATTACAGGTTTTACTGAGTGTTATGTATACAATACCTCTGACACCTGCTTCCTGTTATGTATCTCATTTTAACTGCTTCTTTTCCCAACCCATTGGTTTTTCTTGAGAGGCTGTAGCAAAAATTTATGTAACTTCAACTTACTTTTGGAATATTGACTGCTATTTTTTAAAATGCAACTCTTCTCTGTCTTCAGTCAAATCTCATATGAAAACATACCAGGCAGGATGCATGATAGTTCCAGTGGGGTCCAGGAGAAATGCCATCATAAAAGGTGAGACACATTAGATGATGGAGACCAGAGACAGTGTTCTAACCTGCTACTGCAAGGACCAGTGAATTGCTCATTGAAAAGTGTTCACTTTCATTAGATAGAACAGTGCCAAAATCCCACAATTCCCATTGGGAAGACCATTTTAATATTTTAAGAATTGAGACTTTAGCTCCAAATATGAGAGTTTTATTTACTTTGGGAATAATTCTCTGCTTCTAACAAGAATTTGGTAGTTCAAATATGAGATGATTTATTGTCTGTATAACCGATCTGTTTGTAATACTTTCATAATAATGTTGGGGATGTAATTTCTTCAATTTTATAACCTCTTCCATTTGAGAAAGCAAGTTACAAAGAGGAAAATAGTCTGATCTTGAAAACTCTTGATCATGATAAAATTACAATATTTCAAAGAAGAAAGAATAAAATGAGAAATTTTAATTTCAAGTTTTAGAGAGCATAAGAATGTATTATCCTTACTGGTAAATGATGACTGAATGAGAACAAGGTTATAAATTTTAGTGAAAAGCAATTTTTAAAGGTCTATTTTAAAACAATATATTATTCCTCTGAACATACATATTTACTCTAGGGAGTTAAATTGCATTAGAAAGACAAAATATGACTCGATCCACCTAAGTGTTAAAGTAATTGATATCTGAACCAGAAAACT
Source organism: Craseonycteris thonglongyai (assembly GCA_004027555.1). Classification (NCBI taxonomy): domain Eukaryota; kingdom Metazoa; phylum Chordata; class Mammalia; order Chiroptera; family Craseonycteridae; genus Craseonycteris; species Craseonycteris thonglongyai. The sequence goes on along the minus strand of PVKE010016508.1, from coordinate 4,025 downwards.
TTTCTATTAAACATTACTAACCACAAATCCATTACTGAATATTTATTTATTTAGCAAATAAATCTTGATATTTTCATCAGAAGAAGACAGAATATGCTTACTGTATTACTTTATTATTATTAAAATACAACCATGCAAGAATAAGAGCTATACAGAATTGCATTATTTCATTGAGATATGAATAAAAATCTCAAGCAAAATCTTTATAAATGAAAACATAATAATTCTGTGGCTGGTGAATTATTATTTGTTTTATATACCCTGACTACCCTGTATGAATCAAACTGGATTTTTCCTTAAATAAGAAAAATGGATAGCTACACTGCTAAAAATTCAGTAATTTTTTTTCTCTGTGAAAGAATACAATACAGCTCTATTATAATATGGATTTAAGATTTTGGTGGGTTTTACCATATTCCCCAAATAGCAAAGGAAGAGCAGTAAGTTCCTGAGGATGGATAAGCCTGGTCGACCCACAAGGCATATTTGAATTTTAATACTCTCTTACCAGTCTTACAGAAGTAATAAAGGCAACATAGTCCTAGTGGCTGCCAATGAGGATGAAGTGGATTTGTCTCATAATAAATCACTAATTTAGTTGGCATATGCAATACAAAATTACAAAGATTTAGGGCCATATGCATTTTGAAATGAATTTATTTTTATAATGTTTTCCCTTTGAATCTAGTTTTCATGTGGAAATCTCTGATGAGGGTAACTCTGAATTGGGGGCTGGCTAGAGAGAATATACTACCTGGGTGATCTCTATGAGTACTCTTCCTGCTCCATCACCACTACCCTGCCAGTTATTGCTGGGCTCATAGCCCTGTCACGTGACCAAGGAGTAATGAATTTAAGACTCTCTAGGCTTGATGAAGGTGACCTAGAGTTGGGCAGAGTTTGTGAGTTGGAATTTGTCTGCCAGCCCCTGCTGGGAGAATTAAATGTGCTAGTCTCCAAGTTTTAATGATAATAACTAGTTATCCAGGAAAACTATGATAGGTAGACTTCTTCATCCAAAATCTTCAAGGTACAGATATTATGACCTTCATCTGTTGGCTGTTTATTTAGATGAACTCTGTAATTTAGAAATTCTTACTATGGCTTCAATTTATCTTGCTGCAATAAAAACTACCTAATTGTTCTCTATCTCTTATGGGGCATCAGTGGCTCTCCTGAAATGTTATCTTTCTGGATAAGTACAAATGCATGTGTATGAGAGCATCTACCTATAGTTGTCTGCACCAGGATGAAGAATTGTGAGGTAGAAGATGAGCACAAACTCTGTTTCCGAGGATGGAGTTGATTGCATATGGAAAAATGTTTGTTCAGACAATGAGTTCACATGAATTCAATGTGTATGTTACAGAGTAGTAAGTGCCTACTTGTTATGATGTAAGGCAGTGTATTAGAGTAAATCCACCTGATTTACTCTAATCTCAGTGATCTTCTAAAGCAAGAACATTTTGTTGTTTACGCACCTGAGTATTTGATGCATGACTTTCCACATGGTCATTCAGGGACTAGGGACTAGGAAAAGAGAGTTTGGCATGGTAGGCTTTTATGGGCCAGTGCTGGAAGTGGCATACATGATTTATGTACACATTCCATTAGCCATTATTCAGTTAGAACACTCACCTAACAAACAATAAGAGAGACTGGAGATATATTCTAGTTACATGCATGAAGGGAAACAACTAGCCTTGTCTTTTTTACTTTTGGTGTCAAGAACTTCTACTTCCAAACTGCTACGTCATTTGCTTTCTCTTCCATCAGTCTTTTAATTAAAGTCAACCTTCCATTCCACAATTAGAGCTTAGATTTTAATTACAAATAGTCTCTAGAATACAGGAAAAGTATAGTCAAATATTCACCCTGAAGTGTAAATTACTAAAGTCAGATTCTTTCTTAGGAGCAGGTATATTCTCGCATTACCTAGAATAGTATATGGAATATATGTGCTCAATAAATGTTTGATGAATATATGACTAGATTAACAAACCACCCATCTTGATTGTCAATCCTCTTCTTGTTCTGAGGATCTTGGGATTCTGGTACATGAAGAAAGGGAGAAGAGAAATGGCAGAATAACGTAGCAAGTTAGAGAGAGGGCTAAAACTACTTCCAGTCTCTAAGTGGAGTACAGAGGTGTTCTAGAGCTAAGATGAGAAGGCAAATGGCTTCACAAGCCAGCATTCTGTCAGGGAGTTGCTCTGGGTTGGGCCAAATTATCTGATAAGGGTGACGGGTATACCTATAAAGTGGCATCTACACTAAGAGGCAGTGTGGACAACTCATAGGTGCCCTTGATTCACTTAATATGTCACATAAATGAGCCCATCATTGGCTCTGCTCAAGCCTGAAAGAGCTGACTTCAAGTTGCACTAGCCATGTAATTAGCTGTTATCAGCCTGCATTAGACTTCTAAAGAGGACTGTCTCCTCACATACCCACTGACCCCTCTGGACACTGGGTACACTTGAGCTCTGTGAAAGTTGAAACCAGACCAGGGGAGAAGAAAATCCCATGGAAAAAGGGGGAAGGAAGCTAGTGAATTTGATTATATAGTTATTGAAGAGAGGCTACATTTTAACATGATCGGATGGGTCTGAGTTCCCCGGGATAGGGTAGAATATATTTTGGGCTCAGGGAAGACCAAAGATAAATGTGTATAGGTAAAAAATTCTCAAGTTCCACACTGGTGCTATATGATTTTCTAGTCACATATGCTGCATGAGTATTTGTTGAAATAAATAATAAAGTTTTGACAGGATAGAAGCTTCTTAAATTCTATCTACAAGGTAGATCAAAGGAGAATCCTGATTTTTTAGACAGTGCCAACAAAACAAGGTGTCTACTCGTCCAGGTCTCTGTCTCTTTTTGTATGACTTACTTTCTAGCTATTGCTTTTGGCTACTGATGCCTTCTCTAAATGCCAACCTGCACCTCCTGTGGAAGATATCCAGATGCTAAAGGTAACATTTCACCTTCCCTCTTTCTATGCTTTCGGCTCTCATTCACCTTGGAATTGCCTGGGGGAAAAATCCATACCACTAAGACTATGCACATACAGTTAATAACAGTGGTTTCACCATTATTCCAGCAATGACTCTGGGTGGACCCTTTAATTATTTGCAAAAAGACAAGTGATGTCATCAGTGCAATAAGCCTAGCTGATCCAAAGGTTAGATTCTACAGAGCAAAGATCCTAACCAGTTCCAAAGAAATTCAAATTCTAGACTGCCTTCTCTACCTCCCCTTTCTCCCAGCACTCCCTCTCTCCCCGGAAGCTGTGTCTTTTCTCTCTAAGTTCTCATATAGTAGTCATACTCCAGCAATTAGTAATTATAAAATAATAGAAACAATCATTAGTAATTTATAATTATCTTCTCTTGCAAAGTATAAAAACCTTTAGCATGAGCTGTCTTGCCAACAGATCATAATTCATGTTGATAACAGGTTTGATAGAGTTACATGAGACATGAATCTGGCTCATTAATGTTATTATTGTTTTTAAACTATCAGTGGCAACAGTGTTTCCTAAGCATTAATTAATCTTCATGACTTCTCTATGAAGTTAAATATAATGAAACTCATTCTACAAGTAGAGGGATTGGCAAACTGGTGATCTCCTAAATTAATTTTTCCTCATTACCAATAGATCTGAGATTAGAAAGGGAAATAGCTGAATCTGATTCATTTTGCATGACACTGAATAGACATGACTTTTGTGTGCTATTAATGCCCCTCAATCCTTAAAATATTCATAATAATAGTTATAACAAGCGCAAAAAATGTGAGTTTTGAATTTTTATTTACTTTCTTAGAAAATGTTCAAACTAAGTCAATAAGCATCAATGGTCATTATAGCATGCATTTCTTCTTTTCCCTTTCTCTGCCCTCAAATTCTCAGAGTTTCTAAGGGATTCATTATTTAATCATCACTAGTTAGATTTATTTACTATCTTTCTTCTGAAGAGCTTGAGACATTGTAGGAAAAAAAACCAGACTTCTTATTAATGCTT